>CACSLK010003174.1:4873861-4887511 GCA_902706635.1 Striga hermonthica
ATTCTTTTTTTTTTTATTTTTTTTAATTGATACAAATAGTCTGTCCCTCTCCGATTCTCCGTACTCCGTCGTCCGCCGCCTCTCTCATCCGTCCTCCGCCGTCCCTGACAAACCCACGCAGTCCGACCTCGTTGTCTGAAGAAGAAGAAGAATAGAGCTCGTCATTTACACATATTTCCTTTTTGCTGACCTAATTTCTTCACCGGCACCAGACGGGGTCGTCCGACACCATACTCGTCGACATCAACCATTTCTGGACTGTGAGTATACACAAAACAGTTATAGAACCCATAGATTCATAGTTTTGCATCGTCCTACCTACAATATACTCAGGGGCGAAACCATTCACAAATCCGGAGTGGCGCCGGCCCCTCCAAAAAAATAAAAATTTAAACTAGGGGTGGAGGATTTAGCTGGAACTGGAAGATTTTCTTTTGAGCGCGCATGTTGGGTCCTCCCCGGTTTCATGCGGTACATACATGGCCGGAGGGGCGCCACTGGTTTTGTCGTGAAAATTTTTTTTAAAGGCAAATTGGGCCCTCCCCGAAATGAGATCCTGGTTTCGGGACAAGGAGAACTATAACAACAACATAATTTAATAATTTTTTTTTTTATTTTTATTATTTTGAGTTGGTTAATTAGCCGACTTGCGGTGTACCGACAGGACTAAAAAACCGAGTCGATCATTATCGAAAAATACTTTTATGAAAGTACGGGAAGCGGATAGTCCGCTGGTGGCATCGATTTATGATTTTGAGGTCCCAACCATTTATTTTGGGTAGCCCAAAGTTGAGAGAAAAATGGCAGTGGCGGTGATTTTATTGTTATTTTCATGTCTAGACTTCGGGTAACCGTCGGCCCTCGTTAGGCGTGCTGAAAATTAGCGGGAGTGCTTTCTTGAAAGCACGAGAACAGTAGAAGCCGTTCGTAAAATTTATTTCACGTTTCGAAGTTTTGAGCATTTATTTTGAGAAGCTCGAAGTCAAGTGCGCATAATAGAAGAATAAAAAGCCATTTTGCGGGGTTCCGTAAGGTTGCGTGTGACCTCGGTTTAACGAGAATCGAGTTGGAGCGTGTAGACAATTCAAGCACGATTCCATACGGACAAATTTCACATTTTTTGGAGTTTCGAGCATTTATTATGGGAGTTTGAATTTCTGCGTTAAATAGTATCAAAAGGAGCAAATTTGTCGAGGACGAGTTCGATCGTTCGAGCTTCGTTTTCTCAATTTTTTCAGCTTTTCGTCTATTCGGAAGGAAGTATAATTCTTGATTATTATTATAATTGAGTCCGAGATTTTTATTAGTACTAGTAAAGTGCACGTGCGATGCATGTGGTGTCGAATGATTTTTGCAGAGTAAGTTTGTATAATAAATTAATTTATTTATTAAACATATCATTGCATAAATGAAGTAAAATATAAAAAAAATAAACTCATATGTGAATTTTTTTTTTTATTTAGAATTAACATAATGATGTCCTCATATAAAAATAGTGAAATAATGTTTTACAAGCCCCAACAAAAATATATATAAAAAAACAAATTTCTAATAAAAAAAACACAAAGATTTTCTTACATTTTAGTTTTAACGTTCTCATAAGAACATTCATAGTCGTTGGAGTCCAATACATCAATACTATTGTAAAATTTCTCTTAATTAATTTGACAAAACGCCAATTTTATTCAAACACTTAAGAAATATTCTGACCCAACATATAGTCAAACTTCATGATCGTATGATCTTTATAACAAGGTACTTCTACTAACAAAGGATATATATCTCTATGAAATAACTAACGGTGTCACTAAAATTGCTGATATTTTTTATGACTGTATAAACTACTACATTTCTCTATCTCTAGATATATTGGTGTCTACCCCATTGATGCATCGCCCCACGAGGTGGGAATGAATTTTATCTCCAAATAAAAGTTGACTTTCTAAAATCTTGGTTACATGTACTTCTCCCGAGGTGCTAAATTATTTTTTGAAATCATCATACATTACCTGAAAGTACCTCTAAAGTAATTGCACATATGTTCAAGCACAATACACTAATGAGATTATAAATATTTCTATAAAGAGTGACAACTTAATTCTAACATTTTAAACTGTTTTGATACTCCTACATTTCATTTTCAGTGTTATTTATCTAGAATATAGACGAACCATATAATTTATTTTTTGCAATGATAAAACAAAACAATGAGAAAATATTGAGAAACATATCATTTGTTAAAATATTTGACAACAGAAGAATTAGAATTCCATTATATGACGATACTTTTAGTCATTTGTAAAGTTTATTATTATGGAGTCAGGATTAAAATATACATCATGTATACAATTTTTTTTTGATTTTTTAATTATTTAAAATTGAAAATATATAATATATGATCATTATTTATGAGAACCAATTTCTTACAGAGTCCATATATTTAAACGCTAGCAACAAAAAAGTAGTAATTTTAAAAGACTTTTTGTTTGTAAATATTGGTATTCATACTTTTCTAAGAAAATTAGCATGTTTTCTTTTTCTCATTGCATTACTATTATATTATTTGTTTCTTATTCTATAGACAAATAATATTTTATTTGCTAAGTAACTAAAGCACATTTATACGTAGTATGTTATTTTTTGTATGTGTTTTATATAATGATAGAATTATCTTATTTATTAAGCTACAATTAATATAATCACATAACATTAAATGTAATTTAATATATTTGATAAAATTGTACTTTTTATACGAATTATTTGATTAAAAAGTTTTAGAATTTTTTTTAATGTTTGATAAAATATTAATTAACTAAGTCATTTTCATAATCACTGAATACATATATGGTACCACCATCAATATAGGGTTCATTTTGCAGCAGTAATTGACTTCACATAAATAATGTTATTTCATTTCCTTTCTTTGGCCTAGCCTTTCCTTTTATCTATGACTTGACATTGCTTCGCTTCGTTTGTACCCTAAGGTGCATTTGCCATAGTTTCAGTATTACGACAAACTCGTGTCAAACATATATCGGATTTGAGCGCTCTAGCCAAAACGTGGGAACAGTTAGAAGTTTACACCCATTTTTTTACTTTTTTTTTAATATGAATTGTTTCAAATTTATGTATAGAAAACATACCACAAGCTTATCTTATGTTATTTTATACTTAATAAAATTGATTTAACTATATATGTATATCCTATATTATATTTATATTTAATTACAATTTTTTAATTAAATATTTACAATTCATAAATTCATTAATAATATTGTCGAGTCAACTTTTGTTCATAAAATTTTAAAAATATATTATTTTCATTGATTTGCTTATGTTGAATTGAGAAAAAAGTTATGTTTTTTAATTATATATACGGAGGATATAAGATTTCTTATATTTTTTATGTAGTATTTATTGAGTAATTGTGTTTACAATTTTTCTATTAAAAATATATTAAACACGTGAACTTTTTAGTTCCTATAATTCTTTTTTTCAAAAATCACTCATTATTTTATCCCAAGATTCCCTATTAATTTTCCAATTGAGTTACATTTTTTACATATTAAATATTATATAATTAAAATATTTCTTGTTTTATCTGGTCAATATGATACTTATATATTATATTAAAAAACTAATATAGTAAATTAAAAAGTTATTTAAAATTAGAATAATAAAGATTTTTTTTTCTAATCTACATGTATAAATGTACAAATAACTATTGTCTATCACCTCAAATTTACACATAAAATTAACAAGAACAAAAAACTAACAAGCGTTTAACAACTCAGTTCGATTCATCGATAAGTATATTTTTAGAAGATTTATATTTAGTTATATTAATTATATTATTCTTGTTTATTAGATTGTTTTATATTTATTAGTACGTGTCACAACTTAGTTATTATTCATATTATTTCTTATATTTAATATTTTTTTTAAACTTTTATCTTGTTCTTTCACATGTTCTTAACTGTAGATTTGACAAAAAAGACATTATATAAAGTATGGAATTTTTTCAATCATCTGCCTCATTATATATTAAATATTTGTATATTCTATATTATATTATATTTAATTGCAATTTTTTAATTAATATTTTAATTAAATATTTACAATTCATAAATTCATTAATAATATTGTCGAGTCAACTTTTGTTCATAAAATTTTTAAAGATATATTATTTTCATTGATTTGCTTATGTTGAATTGAGAAAAGTTATGTTTTTCAATTACATATAGGGAGGATATAAGATTTCTTATATTTTTTTTGTAGTACTTATTGAGTAACTGTGTTTACAATTTTTCTATTAAAAATATATTAAACACGTGAACTTTTTAGTTCCTATATTTTTTTTTCATAAATCACTCATTATTTTATCCCAAGATTACCAATTAATTTACCAATTGAGTTACAATTCTTACATATTAAATATTATATAATAAAAATATTTCTTGTTTTATCTGTTCAATGTGATACTTATATATTATATTAAAAAAACTAATATAGTAAATAAAAAAGTTATTTAAATTTGGAATAATAAAGGATTTTTAATCTACATGTATAAATGTACAAATAACTATTGTCTATCACCTCAAATTTACACATAAAATTAATAAGAACAAAAAACTAACAAGCGTTTAACAACTCAGTTCGATTACATCGATAAATATATTTTTAGAATGTTTATATTTAGATATATTAATTAATATATTATTTTGTTTATTAGTTTGTTTTATATTTATTAGTACGTGTTACAACTTAGTTATTATTCATATTATTTGTTATATTTAATATTATTTTAAAACTTTATCTTGTTGTTATTATTCATATTATTTGTTATATTTAATATTTTTATAAAACTTTATCTTGTTCTTTCACATGTTCTTAACTGTAGATTTGTCAAAAAAGACATAATATAAAGTATAGAATTTTTTCGATCATCTGCCTCATTATATATCAAATATTTGTATATTCTATATTATATTATATATAATTACAATTTTTTAATTAATATTTTAATTAAATATTTACAATTCATAAATTCATTAATAATATTGTCGAGTCAACTTTTGTTCATAAAATTTTTAAAAATATATTATTTTCATTGATTTGTTTATGTTGAATTGAGAAAAGTTATGTTTTTTTTAATTATATATAGGGAGGATATAAGATATGATGACAGTAGTATATTACCAATTTGCCATTAAAAACATGTGAAAGTAAGAATTTTTTAGGTAGTTCATTTTTTAATTAAAAATATAAATAAAATATGATGTGTTTTCGTGTATTACTAATTTTCTATTAAATTTATGTCAAAGTAAGGGTTTTTTAGGCATTATGATTTTTTACAAAAACACTCCTCCTTTTAAAGTAGTATAGATATAGATATAGATAGATAGATAGGTAAATTTGAGTATTTTTCGAGTTAAAACAATTCAGTTTAAGTATACCAGTTTAATTCCGGACTTAGTTTGATTTTTAGAAAAATCTTTAGAGTATTCTTTTATATCCTGCGAAAATTTTTGAGAGCGTCCACAAAAGCTCTTTGAGCGCCCTTCCGATGCCGGAGTGGGGGTGGTGCGCCACGGCAAATTGAGCCCTCCCTGAGATGACCGGCTGGTTTCGCCACTGAATATACTTACCCTGAATACAAAGCCATCAATTTTTTAGTTGATTTATGCATTATCTAATTATCAGTTCTGGTATTAGCGTCGTGATGCCCAATTTTTTGGTATTTTTTTGATGCATTAATACAGTAAACGTACGGGGAGCCAAGTTTCTGCTTGTAGAATATCGTATTGCAGTAGTCTGTATCACTCTTTACCCATCTTTCTCTTTTAATTTTTCATCTGTTAATTCCACCTCTGGTTGTGTAAAAGTTGCACAAAAGAAGAGAAAAATTTCGTTTCTCCTATAGAGTTGTTCGATATATTGATATTTCTGTTGTCATTGTTATTGTTACGAGCGTCATCGAATCATCATCGTCTCCATCTTTTTATCCAACGTCATAGCGGCATTGAGGGTTTTGTTCGGGAAGCACGACTTCATATTATCCCGACAATTTTGCTTTTACGATAGAGTAATGAAATTCAGTCTGTTTCATGGAGTTGTGTTCGATTTTATTTTATCTTTTTAATGGACAAATCGAAATGTTATGTGGTGTAATTGCGGGCAGTAATCATTTTCCAATCTTTTTTTCTTTAAATCAACCTTCCATGAGGTGCTTTAAACTACACATTGGTTTTTTTTTTTCCATAGTTGAATCATATTAATTTGGATGCCATGACCGAAACTTCAGGTTCTTTTTTGTTTGTGTTGTTTATCATTGTTGTAGTTATGGATTGTTGAACGTAATTTTATTCCCAATTTTCCTATATTCAAAGTCGATATGATGAGTAACTCTCGGTCATTCTGCAGCCAAACAAACATGTCAATCACTCCGATCAGATCATTGAGAAACGTCACCCCACTTAAGGAGGTACTTCGAATGGTGGGCCACAGGACATATGCTGCAGGCGCTGCTAAAAAGAAAGGCTCCAAAGGTGGTGCAGCTGCAGCTGTACCAAAAGCATCACTGTTGACCAAAGAAGTAAAATCCACTACTGTTTTTGGTGCTAACATTCTGATGCAGTCGAAAGCTTACGAAAGACACGAGAGTATAGAATACTAGATAATAATGTAATTTTATTCAATCATTCACCAACTTCTTCATCATATGATTACATAATTTATAAGAATTCTAGTTACTTTTTGAATGCCCCCTAATAATGTTTCTAGTTTTTAGTTAATGTTGAATGCCTCTTTGATTTTGGTACTTTGACTACTACAAACTTCCATACTAACTTTAAGATAACATGACAATATGAAGAGTCACATAAGCATGTAACTCATGCACGACGTCTACGACGCTCGTATTTTTCCATAACGCCAAAGCAAGCTCGTCTCCATCATCCTCCCCCGATTGGGAAGGATTCGCCCTCGAATCCGAAATAAGCTCGTCTCCTTCTGTGTTCTCACCCAAATATGGCACCAAATATGTCGACACCAGATTAGTACCAAGGCAGGAATCTCCAATCGTTTTTCCCTATCGTGCACGAAGGTTGAATGCCGCGCAACCAGTTCAACACTCCCCTCCAAAACTGCCGAACAATTAGCCGCCCATAATGAAACAACTAGTGCACCGGCAAACTCTATGACATAAACGTGTTTTGGGAAAACTTTGAGCTCTCTATATTCATATAGTTCAATTAGCTTTTGCATGTCCACTACAAGGGCACCGGTAGCAGCAGGATCATAGAAGGCCTTGCCTGGGGAATCCAATCCAGAGGCACCCATTTGGTTAGTGTGTTCAAAAAATTTCATATCTTGAAATTGCAAGAGGATGGTATCATCTGGTCCAAAGTTCACCACATCAAATTCTCCAATCCTATGAACGAAATGTATCTTCTCCATGGCCTCGCAAAGATGTTTCTCCGTCAGTGGAGGCTCTTCATCAAAGATCGGTGTTCCATCGTAGAAATCACCCACGCCAAGGTCGAAATCCAAGGATTCTTCATCAAAGACTGACGGGCCATCGTAAAATAAATGGTCGCCCAAGTCACCATGCACGCCGTCATCCTCCCGATGATCCGACACCTCGAACGGGTTATACTCCTCCACTGTGGCGTCGGAGTCACCATGTACGCCGTGTTCATCCCCGTTGAATCGTCCTCCGTAAACCCCGAAAGGATTCACATCAGACTCCGTTTCATCTTCATAGAACTCCTCGTCGTCGAACTGTGAAGACGGACGGTGGTGGGGCGCCACACCGGAACCGCGTCCGCCTCGGCCACCATGATGTCCTTCGCGACCTCGTCGTCCCTGGGAAAAGTCCCGGTTCGCATGCTCGCCTGGAACAATAGTTGCAAGAGCCAAACGAATGTCCTGAAGCCCTACCGAGAGTTCTAGAATTTGACTCCCCATCGCCTCGATGGCGGCATCACGCCTGTCGTCGGCATTGTTGCATCTCGGTGGCATCGAGGATCGTGTAGCTGGACTCTAGATACCAACCGATGCAGACGAAAGCGTACGAAAGAAACGAGAGTATAGAATACTCGATAATAATGCAATTTTATTTAATCATTCACCAACTTCTTCATCATATGATTACATAATTTAAAAGAATTCTTGTCACTTTTTGAATGCCCCCTAATAGTGTTTCTAGTTTTTAGCTAATGTTGAATGCCTCTTTGATTTTGGTACTTTGACTACTACAAACTTCCATACTAACTTTAAAATAACATAACAATATGAAGAGTCACATAAGCATGTAACTCATGCACAACGTCTACGACGCTCGTATTTTTCCATAAACGCCAAAGCAAGCTCGTCCCCATCACATTCTAAACTATAGATAAGACCCAAACATCCTGCCTGATCCCGGGTACCCGGATTGGCTGTGGCTCTTGCTCGACAAAAAGCTGGCCCTGAGCGAGCTTAGGAGGAAGGATGTGGGAAACCTTTCGTTTGAGGATCCGAAGAGGTTTGTCGAGCTGGATAATCGGGCAAGGATCGAGGAGAATAATTCTCTATTTTTTTTTTTAGATGTGTTTTCTTGTTATAGCCTAATGCATCAGGGTTATTGACTTGCTTTTTTTAAAGTTGATCATGTGTTTGATTGTGAAGTTTACTTGCATGTAGGCTTGTATACACATCAATTTTTTTTGATTCGATTCGATATTCGTGATTCGAATTCGAAATAATTGAATTCGAATTCGAAATATTCAAATTCGAATACGAATAATGTTTTATATTCGAAAGTTAAACGAATCTAATCGAATTTGTAGATATTCGATTCAAAATTTGACTATTTGATTCGTTAACAATAATTATATAAATTATAAATTATATATAGTATACATTTTGTTTATAATATATATGTATATATATATTGTTATATTCCTACTATTTTTATGACATAAATAGTAAAAACATCATAAATTAACAAATTTTCCTAAAAATATATGAAAAATATAAATTATTTTTTATAATTATAATATTTTTTAATTATATTTTTTTTAAAAACGAATTTCGAATCGAATCGAATATGTTCGAATATTCTAACGAATCGAATACGAATCAAAAAATGAGTTCGTTAACGAATCAAATACGAATTCGAATATTTGAATATTTTAACGAATTCGAATTGAATCTCTGAATATTCACTTTGATTCGATTGGTTTACAACCCTACTTACATGCAGTATGGAAATTGAATTCTTTAGAGCCATGTTTACACATTTCCACATTTTGTCCTTAATTTTGAATAGAGCCATTGATGGAAATTATACTCTTTAAAGGCATGTCTATACAATTTTCACCTTTTGTGCTTAATTTTAGGATACTTCAATCCCTGGAAGATGGATACTTATATTTAATTAGTGTAACACCCATCTAATCATTGTTATTATTATTAAAAATCTATATTATACCAATTTTTATCTTTATCTATATGCTCCATCATCATACTTATCTACACTAAATTTTAATATCAAACTTTTTAAGAATTTTAACCACCAGGCAAATTTTCAATTTCAAACTTTTCAAGAATGTGTAAGTGTAACCACAAGCCATTTCTCCATGTAAATTCTTCAACTTAGTTATTCCTCAATTAATCTACAAAGTCCTTGACCAAGTTTACAATACATATGGTATTTTTTTTATCATTTTTGTTCATATCTATTGTCCTATCACGGGTTTCAAAGCACACAGACAAATATACCAATTTCCAATTCATCTCATTAAAGAAGTCCAATATTGAAATCTAAAATGCGGGTGGGGTATTATAGAATACGTAGACTGTGTTAGAACATAAAAATTATGTATTGCAAAATTGTGTTGCAACATAGAAAAATAAATTTAACACTGGAAGCGAAAAAAAAATGGGAATAAATCTTTTTCATTTCAATACAAAGTTACATTAAGTTTTTCACACCGTTCAATACAAAAGCTAAGTTTTTTACTCCGAAAAGTGCGAAGGTTATGCGAATGGACTGCATAACTGTCGCATATCAATTACATAATTGTCGCATATTCATCGCACAATGTCTTCGCACTTTAACTTTTTTTCACCCCAGAAAGTGCAAAGGGATATGCGAATGTCTTCGCACTTTTAACTTTCGCAAAATGTCATCGCGCAATTGTCGCATATTCATCGCACAATGCCTTTCGTACTTTTTGTGGTGAAAAACTTAGCTTTTTTTTAGGCGGTATGAAAACTTAGCATAACTTCAAAACGGGGTGAAAATAGCTATTTCCACAAAAAAAAATTATATGTCTTCGGGGATCGTCCCACTATCCCTCAGAGCTCTTTCATTGATAAATCGGTTTGCGCGCACAAAGTGCAACTTGGACTTATTCTACACGGACTCCTTCCTAGCCTAGCTAACACTATATCCGATTTGTTGGATTTTTGACGTACGAATCAATCGCACACGCAGTGGAATTTTAATTTTTTCTTACCAATAACGAAGATCCGGCTATAGCTATTCGATATGATCCTAGATCGCGTGAATGATTAACGAAAACTTATCGTGGTTCGTCTTTATCCTCGACTATGGTATCAACGTAATCCAGTTTTTCGATGCACGATCTAACACCAATGAATCTCTTTCGGTGAAGAAGCTAAGAATCCTCGATCCATAAAGCTAGAGAGTGTTTTCTTTACGATGTCTCTCTTCTCCTCTCATCTAATGATAGTTTCATGGATCAAAGACTATGAGAGATAATGAGGTATTTATAATTAGGTCAAAACCTAATTATATGGGTCTTAGGATTATCACACAGCCCAATAGGTAATTGAACCTGATCCAATTAATATTTAATTAAGTATAATAATCCAATTTAATTTAATAAAATATTTTTTATAAAATAGAAAATTATCTCATTACTAATTAAATATAAATCTAATTTAACTTAATTAAATATTTTTCATCAAATAGAAAATAATCTCATTACTCATAAATAAATATTCCAATCCAATTGAATATTTAACACTCTCAATTCACTCTTAGTCAGAAAATTGATTGCATATTGTGTTACTTTATAGGCCTTCATATATTGACATAAATCTAATTTATGATCCTTACAGAACTCCTAGACTGCGTCGAAAGACGAACTCAAAATATGAAATACATTTACATGGACAAGCAAACAAACCTTTAGTGTAGAACTCAATAGTGATATGGTCCCTTCATTCACGAACCACTCGATTAAGCTTAGGATTTGAACGTGTGTCTATCCAAACAACTTAATTGTTTTATCTCATCTCACTGCATTGGTCAATGACTTTATCAACTTAGTATAGAGAAAATGAGTGTTTTCTCAAAACTATATTCGAGGAATGAATCATATCTTGCCTCAACAACCAATTACATGTATATCGTGATCTACCCAACACAAGAACCTGTCTACCCATAAGGGCGTAAGCGTTGGACTAGTTCTATGTAAATCACTCTAACTATGAATTGCGTATTGACCTCAAGTCAAAGGACTATTACACCATTCCATACACCGATACTCTCATAGAAACATAAACAAATGATTTATCAGTAGGGTATGCTAATACTCTCCAAAGTATCCATGTGTCAATCACGAATAATAATTATTCATAGCAGTGAGACATACTATATTCTCTAAGAATATGATGCAGACCACATGTCAATCTATCGCGTATCATTAATATTCATTTCTTAATAATCATCGATTAGGGCGATTTGAGAGTTATACTTTATCAATTTACATCCCACTCTGTTTATGAAAGTATCAACTTAAGGGAGCAATTAATTAGTAAATTGCAAACAATCAAACAATTATTTAATTAATTGTAATACAATAATTATAATTCAATATAATTATTAATGTGATCATGTATATATGTCCTTAAAATGATTGTCTCTAGGACACATATACCAACACGATCCTATCAATTACTTCCCTGTCCACGTCCCGTGGACTTTACACACTCGAATCCTCCGAGCAAACCCGATACTTAATCCCTAAGCATTGAAAAAGTGTTTGTAAAAAGAAAAAGAAACTAAACAAACTTAGTTTGTCAACAATGTAAGAATGTTGAAGTGCTTAGACGAACGAAATAAAAAGAATAAAAAAACTCTCAAACACTCAATTGAATCTGATGAATAATGAACTCGATTATCGCAACAACTCTCTTGTGTTCAATTGATTGTTTGAGAAGACTTGTATACAATCTTCTTAAGGTAAGAAGTTCTTACAAGTTTCTCATTTTTCTTTTAGGAGTCAATTTATTTCTCAATTGATTCCTTTATGATTTGGACGAAATCCTTCATTTATAATTACGTTCCTTGATGTAGAATTCATGTATGTGATTTGGATATCTTCAGAATTGAGCTTCAAATAGAAATATTGTGTTCTCAGTCTGATGTAAGAGCACGACTTTTCTAAAATAGCCGATCTTCCAAATCTTCAAAGATCTTGTGTTGAATCTTTCCAAATCCTCTTTTTATCTTTTCTAGAACGTCCAGAATTCCTTACGCATGAATTGCTCATCCATTCATCGTTCTTGCCGCTTATTCTTTGTTCTACAAGAGAGAGAAAAATAATTATGGCATAAAATCAAACTCATTAAAACATGTGACATAGATGGTAAAAGATACAAAAAAGACTTATTTATTAATTTTATGTGTATTATTTTGTAAAAATTAAGTTAGATTTAATTTAAATATATTTTCCCATTAAGAAATTAGGAACACACATGGAAAGATCTTGGCAAGAACACACATTGAGTTGACTCCAAAATAGAATAAAAATTTTAACTTATTTATTAAGTTTCTTTGTGTTTTATTTGTAAAATATTAAATTAATTTTATTTATTTATTTATTTTATTTTATTTTTTGTACCAAGAGTGGGGGCCAATGCCTAGGACCATTAGGTAGTTGTATTCCGTGGGTGAACAATGCCAACACCGTCGTGTTGTAGCCACGATTTAACTTCTAATAGTAGATCAAATAATCCCTGACAACCACTAGGGCAGAACATGCATGGAAAGATATAAGAAAAATAAAGGGAGATTAACTTATTTAGTAAGTGTATTTGTATATTATTTGTTGAGTTAGATTTTATATGTTTAAATATATTAATAACTAGTACAATACCCGTGTTGTACACGTGTTTGTTAAAAAACCTAATAATAACAACAAAAAATTTTTATTTTTAAATTGCTTTTTTGAAAAAAAATATTATTATTTATATTTAAAATAGCACCATCACTTACACAACTTACCAATATATATTATAATTTATTTTTAATTTATATCGCATAATCACTTTGTAATGAAGTTAGTTTAAGGCTTGTGGCGGTTGAAATTGGGTTTTAGACATGAGATTGATTAGGTGTGTTTGTGAGAAAATATTTTCTCGTTTCGTACCTTGAACTCCAATCACCGGTCTTCAACCTTGCAACAGACAGTTTCAAAGTTCGGCATGGAGGATGATTTCATTGGGGCGGCGAAGAAGATGATCTCGAAGTCCGAGGAAGAGGAGGCGTGGGTGGAGAAAGAGGGGAGTGTGCAGAACTCGATGGCTGGGTTGTGGAGCTTTTGGCGGCGCTGGCCCATGGTGGCGGCTGCA
>CACSLK010003174.1:4912994-4930641 GCA_902706635.1 Striga hermonthica
AAAAAAAAAAAAAAAAAAATAAAAAAAAATTCACACATTAATCCAATTTTCATTAACTCTCAACCGAAAGCTAAATCAAGAATGATACGTTTAAAAAGTAGCAAAATAGTAGGAGCCTAATCGTATGAAATAAGAATACACGGCCCAACCCATACAAAACCCAACCCAAGCACAACAAAACAAAATCCAAAAAAATCAAAAAGAAGATGAAGCCCACAAATAGGAGAAACTAATAAGCCCACAAAACAAAATAAGGGCTTCGTTTCTACGCTCATCGTGGTGCTGGACGGACTTTCACAGATCTGGCGGACATATCAAAAGGCAAACTTGAATCTTGAGAATACAGAAGCCTGACCGAAACACAAAAACATAAAAAAATTATGGAGTTAAAAATCCAAAATAAAATTAAAAAATTTTTGTGCAATTTTAAATGCTAAAGAAATCTATGTCGTCTTTGATTTTATTATTTAATGATATCGACATTATGCTTAAAATAATGACATTACTATTGTCAATATAGTTTTTAATGTCTTACCTTTGCGTCACTCTTGAAAAGATAACTCGAATTTTCTATAACTATGATTGTAATTTGAGCAAATCAAGTCTTCAATATATATAAGGGATATTGCATGTAAAATATCTTTAATTAAAAAATATACCACAGTTTCTGGCACTCTACAAGCATGTGTCCCATTGTCCAATCTAAAAATCCCATTGTGCTAAAAATTTAAAAATTAACTTCACAATGATAATGATACTAGGAACATACACCAATATGAATGCATACAAAAATTGAGCATTGTACATTGGTTCGATTTTCTTGAATGTTTCAAGAAACTCTTTGTGACTAACCTCGAGCTCCGAGAGTATGTTTGTGGATTCTGAAAGCTCTTCAAGCAAATGGCTAACCTCAAGCTCAGTGAGCTTATTTGTGCATTCTGAAAACTCCTCTTTTGCCTGCAAGAGTTCTTCCTCCTTCTTCTGCAAGAGTTCTTCTGTTAGTCTAAGATAAGATAAGAATAGAAATATGATTAAAGGTGTTAATGACCTAGGTAGGTAGTTTTAGTGTGTGGTTTTTTCTGTGATTAGAAAGATGCACGTGCTACGCACGTGATATATTCTACTTAAAATTATTTTATTATAACATTTAATGTAATGTTATAATCTAATTTCCTATTTAACAAAAAAATGGTGAATTTTATGATAAACAATAATATATATATATATATATATATTGAATAATAAAATATACTATTTAATACTATTAATCAAACTCTATGAAAAATAAAATTAAATAAAAAAATATTGAGTTAAAAATCCAAAATAAAATTAATATCTTTTTTTTTTTGTGAAATTTCAAATGCTAAAGAAATCTATGTCGTCTTTGATTTTATTATTTAATGATATCGACATTATTCTTAAAATAATTACATTAATATTGTCAATATAATATAGTTTTTAATGTCTTTCATTTGCGTCACTCTTGAAAAATAACTCGAATTTTCTATAACTATAATTTGTAATTTGAGCAAATCAAGTCTTTTTCAGTACATATAAGGGATATTGCATGTAAAAAAATTTTTAATAAAAAACTTATCACAATTTCTGGCACTCTACAAGCATGTGTCTCATTTTTCAATCCAAAAGTCCCATCGTGCCAAAAATTTAAATCAACTTCACAATGATAATGATACTAGAAACATACACTAATATGAATGCACAAGAATATATGAATGCACACAAAAATTGAGCATTTTCCCTTGGTTCGATTTTCTTGGATTTTTCAAGCAACTCTTTGTGGCTAACCTCGAGCTCCGGAGCTTCTTTGTGGATTCTAAAAGCTCTTCAAGCAATTCTTTGTGGCTAACCTCGAGCTCCGTGAGCTTCTTTGTGGATTCTGAAAGCTCTTCCTTCGCCTGCAAGAGTTCTTCCTCCTTCTTCTGCAAGAGTTCTTCTGCTAGTCTGAAGGTAAAGATAAGAATAGAAAATATGATTAGAGGTGTTAATTTCTGTGACTTGAAAGATGCACGTGCTATGCACGTGATATATTACTTAAAATTATTTTATTATACGATTTAATGTAATGTTATAAAATCCAATTTCCTTTCCATTATTTAACAAAAAAAATGGTGAATTTTATGATAAGCAATAATAAATATATTGAATAATAAAATATACTATTTAATACTATTAATTGAACTCTATGAAAAAATATAATTAAATAAAAAAATATTGAGTTAAAAATATAAAATAAAATTAATATTTTTTATAAAATTTTAAATGCTAAAGAAATCTATGTCGTCTTTGATTTTATTATTCAATGATATAACATTATGCTTAAAATAATGATATTACTATTGTCAATATAATATAATTTTTAATGTCTTTCGTTTGCGTCACTGTATAAAAATAACTCGAACTTTCTAAAACTATAATTGTAATTTGAGAAAATCAAGTCTTCGGTACATATAAGGGATATTGCATGTAAAAGATCTTTAAATAAAAAACTTACCACAATTTCTAGCACTCTACAAGCATGTGTCCCATTGTCCAATCCAAAAGTCCCATTGTGCCAAAAATTTAAAAATCAACTTCACAATAATAATGATACTAGAAACATACACCAATATGAATGCACAAGAATATATGAATGCACACAAAAATTAAGCATTGTACCTTGGTTCGATTTCTTTGAATTTTTCAAGCATCTATTTGTGGTTAACCACGAGCTCCGTGAACTTCTTTATACAAGAATGAAATTATTTTTTGGTTTGATTTTCATTAAATTCAACATTTTCTTTTTGATGATTCTTTGAAGATCATATTGACATTAGATTTAGTTCATTGATATTACATTTTTTAATATTGTCTTACGGAGATGAAAATGCATTATGAAGTTGATGCTGAAATAGGATTACTTAGGGCGTGATTGTAAATGATTTGTATAGTAAATATCACACTCAAAACTCAAATGTAACTCAACTCTACTACCTCTAATATTATCAATATAATTAAATAATATCAACCAATCATTATTACACATCACATCAACTTTAATTCACTATTCATCAACTCACATAATTTTAACTAACCATCACTTCCAATCATTTTCTTCTACTTTTACATCAAATCAACTTTAATTATTTTAATTAAATATTATTTTAATATATCCACTAACAACTAATCATACTACTTTTTTTTCAAACTTAACTGTAGTTAAAAAAAATAGTTTTTTTTTTTCTAGTTGAATTCATATCCAAAACTCAAAATTCATCTCTCTCCGTCGGCGAAAAAACCCCTCTTATGCGCTTGAGCTCTCCCCAAGATCCGGCCATTTGGCCTTCCTCGTCGTCGGCGTATGTACGACCAATGGTCGTCTAGGCCGGCCTCCTTCCCCAATTGATGTCTCTCTCCTCTGATTCTCTGCGGAGGTCGGCGATTAGGGTTCGCATCTCCGGTTGCGGATGGGGATTCAAGCAGCGGCTGAGCATCTTTCATGCGGCGATGGTCCGGTGGCTGGTGTTATCTTCCATTGCTGACCAAGTTCTGTCGGGAGGTGGTAAGTCCTTTGCTCTCAATCTTGTCTGCTCTGGTTGGATGTGGCCGTTCTCGGTAAAGCTCCGCCCTCGGGTGGGGTTCTGATTTCTGATCGTTGGCGTGCTGTGGTGGGTCGGCTGGGGCGTGCGTCGTCGGGAGGGAAGGGACCCTGATGGCTGTGGCGTCTTTGGCTGCGGTGGTCGAGGTTGAAGACCTGATCTTTGCTCACTTTCGCGGTTATCCTAGTGGTGTTAGGCGGCTGGGGTTCGGTGCTATCCGTCTAATCTAGTGGTGTTAGATTAGCTCGGGCGCTGCCGGTGTGGGAGTTGATTATGGCCCTCTCGGATTAGATGGATCGATTCTGGGATGGATCTGGGGTTCATTTTATTCTACTGTATAGGCCTTCTGCAGTTTTGGTAGCGGCTTCTGGACTTCAGATTTATCTTGTGTCGATCACTTCACTACTGGTTGGGCAATGTCGTGAGTCGAGGAAGGGCTTTGTTTGTTTTGTTTATTTTTTTTTGTTCTTGTAGGTTTGTTGTCGTCGTTTTTATGTTGTGATAGCTATGTGTTGTTGTTGATGTGTTTTAGGTCCGGGCCGTTGGCCTCTATAAGCCCGAGTGTAAACTTATTATCCTGTTGGGACCTTACACTCGGGCATTACCCTGTTGGGGCCGTTGTTTAGGTTGTGTTTTTTATTTCCCTGTTGGGATCGTCTTTGTGTGGCTAGGGTATTACCCTGTTAGGGCCAGTTCTAGGCGGTCTTTTGACCTGTCCTCTCATTTTATTCAGCTGGTGGCTGAGGGTATTCAGCTGGTGATTGTATCTTTGCACATTTGTGCCCTTTATATATATATTTTCTATCGTTCCGGAAAAAAAAAAAATTCATATCCAATGACCCCCTTAATTCTTGTAATACTTTTGCACGTCTATTAAGTCAAAGAGTTTCAAATAAGCTGTTTCAATAATTCTTGCATTTTGCTTTGATTTAACTTTTATGAGTATGTGCTTCAAATTATTCAATGTCACCTTTATTAGTCCAAATAACTAAAATTATAATAACTAAATCAAGAGCTAAATGCGAGAATCTAAAAAAAAAAATAGTAAACTAGTATTTTAACATAATTCACTATTCATCCACTCACATAATTTTAACTAACCATCATTTCCAATCATTTTCTTCTACTTTTACATCAAATCAACTTTAATTATTTTAATTTAAATATTATTTTAATATATATTCACTAACAACTAATCATACTACTTTTTTTTCAAACTTAACTATAGTTAAAAAAAATAGTTATTTTTCTAGTTGAATTTATATCCAATCACCCCCTTAATTTTTGTAATACTTTTGCACGTCTACTAAGTCAAAGAGTTTCAAATATGTTGTTTCAATAATTCATGCATTTTGCTTTGATTTAACTTTTATGAGTATGTGCTTCAAATTATTCAATGTCACCTTATTAGTCCAAATAACTAAAATTATAATAACTAAATCAAGAGCTAAATGCGAGAATCTAAAAAAAAACCTGTGTTGGCTTCAATTAAACACAAAGTTGATAGACGGAGATGAAGAGTGTTTTGTGTATAGATGTATATGCAGTGTTGGCTAAAGATTTATATTGATATATTTCATATAGAGAGTGAAAGAAAATAGTAGAAGCAAAACCGTACACGGTTAGAGTTGTACCAAAAATGGTAATACTTTTACCATATTTTTCACTCCACCAATAAAATTACATGTACAAAAAACAAAAAAAAAAAAATCTACTTATATATCTATTTCCTTGAAATGTTGTTTTAGTAAGTACAAAAAAAATAAAAAAATAAAAAAATAATGTTATATAGATTCTCTCATGGAGAGCGTAGCACATTCTCTCATGGAGAGTGTAGTCATTGGATTGATGTTGCGAAACATTTAGTTTTCGACGTTCTCAGCTGATCATTTTATTCCATCCATCTATTTCCCCCTTATCTTAGCTTCATTTTGATCCTTTTTTCTCCGGTCGCAGTATTCTAGGGTTCGGATATGAGGCCCTCCCAATGTGTTGGGCAGGATGAGGAATTAGCCCAGCGTCTCCGAGTGGTTTCTCTGTCGGAACGAGAAATCAATTTTACTGACATAGCTAAGGGCGACATTAAGATAAGCGATGAAGAATGCCATCGTAGCTTGTTCGGTAAAGTTATTGGCGACCGAAGCGCTAGTTGGGTGGGGATTAAACGCACTATGGGCAACATCTGGCGACTTCAACAGTCTATGAAGATCAAAGAACTGGGGCCAAATTACTTCCAATTTATTTTTCAAAGTAAAGATGATCTCCTCCGTGTGGCAAAAGGTACTAATTGAATTTTTGATAACCAATATTTGGTATTGGCAGAATGGAGAACAGGGCTATCCATCACTCACGACATATTCTCTGAGATTCACCTATGGGTGCAAGTCTTCAATGTCCCCCTCAATTGGCTTAGTACCGACGTTGATTGAAGATTGGAGGAGTTTTTAAAAAAGTGGAAAATGTGGTTATTGTGGGAGCTGGCAGCCATGGAGGACGCCTAATGCGATTGCTAGTGACGGTTGATTTGAACGAGCCTCTGCCCCGATGCACTCACATTCGATTGGGCGATCAATCAGTAACTGTTGGCTTCAAATATGAAAAACTCGTGAATCATTGTCATTACTGCGGTCTCATTGGCCATCTGGAGAGAGGATGCCAGAAGAGATTAGACAATATTGAAACCAAAAGTTTGAAAGAAGGGCAATATGGCGCTTGGATGTGTGCTCCGGATTTCCAAAATTGGGCAAATGTGGCTAATTCTAATTCCAGACAGTCTCCTTCCCCAGATAATCAAACCCCTCCATCATCAAGTCAGCACACCCCCCTCTATACATCTATCAGCCATGTTGAAGACAATAATCAAATTATTCCCATTCTAGAAGATTCACATCCCCAAGCTCACCAGAATCCATCACCCGTTGAACATTTAACTCCAATATCTTCTAATCCAGTTCAGAATAAACCCTCTAACACTTCTTATCCAGAGTCATCTCTAATGGTGATGGAAACCTCGGAACCCCATAATCCCAAAGACATGGAACTTGAACCAACTCAACTCTCCCTACCTCTTTCCATCCAAAACCCTCCTATAATTTAGAAAACCATATCCAAAACCTGGAGAAGATCTCCAAGTGGAGAAGGCAGACTTCTTAGACAAGACCCTTTTGAGATCAAAGACACCATTATTCTTAGTGTAAAGAGGCAGAGGCAAAGGATTGACACTGAAGAGGAGAATAACTTTGAACCGGTGCTCTTAAAGGATGACAGAAAGAGAAGCAAAGTGACTGAATGTAAGGTGGGGGATGCCAGCCTCGAATGGCACCCGAGTGACAAATGCTAGCTGCGGTGTGGAACTGTAGAGGGCTGGGTGGGCCCTCTACGGTTTCTCAAATCAGAGAGTCTATCAGGACTCACCACCCGGGTTTTGTTTTCTTATCTGAAACTAAAAACAACCAGCATTTTGTTAAAACTGTTATCAGAAAGTTGAGATTTGATAATAGGTATGAAATTGTGGACCCTCAAGGTCTCAGTGGAGGGATGCTTCTTCTTTGGGGCAATAACATCATTGTCACTCAAATTGTCAGTAAAGACTGCTACATTGCAGTTGAATTCATTGATCAGGATGGGCAGAATTCTTGGGGAGTTTTTGTTTATTTGAACACAGATAAAATTATAAGAGAGAGCCAATGAGATACTCTCAACCAGGATAAATCTTGTTGGGGTGATAAATGGTTTATCATTGGCGACTGGAATGATATCAGATTTTCAGAAGACAAAAGGGGAGGAAGGGACAGAGATGATAGAACCTGTTCTGGTTTTAATGACTTTATTGGCAGAATGGAAATTGAAGAGATTGCTATGACATGATACCCGTTCACCTGGACAAATAACAGAGATTCTGCAGAGTTCGTTGAGGAGAAGCTTGACCGTGGATTTGCATCTCTTGTTTGGATGGAGCAGTACCACAATGCCTCTGTTAAAAATTTCATTAAGAGTGCCTCAGATCACTCTATGTTATTACTAGATAGTGGCTCTCACCAGAAGAAATCCAAGAGGAGATTTAGCTTTGACAAGAGATGGCTAACTATGGAAGGCTGCTCTGAGGTGGTTAAACAGGCTTGGTCAGAACAACACTTGGGAACTCCTTTTTTCATTTTACAGGAAAAAATCAAAAACACAAGGCTGGCCTTACTTCGATGGAGTTCTCAATTCAGAAAGTAGTCAATTGGAGAAATTGAGGAGCTTTCAGCCAAACTTGAAGCATTATCTTGTGAAGGGAGAGACAAAGACTGGGAAGCATGGGACACAACTAGGAGAGACCTTAATGCAGCTCACTGTCAGGAGGAGCAATATTGGCAACAGAAGGCCAAACACCTTTGGCTTAAACATGGGGACAATAATTCCAGATTCTTTCATGCATATGTCAGGCACAGGAGGAAAATGAATTCCATTACCAGACTGGTGGACAGGAACGATATGACTTACCAAACCCAGCCTGAGATTGAGCACCACATCACAGATTTCTACAACTCTTTGTTCACTTCAGATGGGTCTTGGGGAGAAGACAACTTGTTATATCTTGTTCCTAATTCTATCACTGATGAAATGAATAATAATCTTCTTAAACCAGTGGAGGATGAAGAGATTAAATCTGCTTTATTCAGCCTTTCTCCTGAGAAGGCACCTGGGGTTGAAAGGATGAATCCTTTGCTTTACCATCACTTATGGGATGTTATTAAAAAGGACTTCACAGCAGCTGTCAAAAGTTTCTTCTCTTCTGGTATGATTCTTAAGTACTGGAACCAAACTGTTATTATATTGATCCCCAAATGCAAAAACCCAAATTTTATTGAACATTACAGACCTATAAGCCTGTGTACAGTGGTTTACAAAACAATATCCAAACTCCTAGCCACTAGACTGCAGCATTGTCTTGATCCATGCATTAATCCTTGCCAATCAGCTTTTTTAAAAGGCAGACAACTTCTGGACAATGTTATCATTGCACAAGAGGTTTTTTATTTTTTAAACAGGCACAGGAATGGTAAACACTATTTTATGGCCCTGAAGTTAGATTTGATGAAGGCTTTTGATAGAATTGAGTGGAAAAGCCTACATGGTATCATGCTTAAAATGGGATTTGCTCCTCCTTTTGTGAAATTGATTCTGGAATGTCTTTCTTCTACCTCTCTTGCCTTCAATGTAAATGGCCAAATCAGTAAGTCAATTTTCCCTACTAGGGGCATCAGACAAGGCGACCCCCTATCTCCCTATGTTTTTCTCATCATTGTTGAACTGCTCTCATCTATGTTATCAAAGGCTATCAATGTTGTCACCTTATCTAGGTTGAAAATTTCCATAAATGGCCCTACACTCTCTCATCTGTTGTTTGCAGATGATGCACTGTTGTTCTGTAGGGCTGGAGTAGACCAAGTGCAGCATCTTCTTGTTATTCTAGAGAACTTCAGATTATACACTGGTCAGAAAGGAAACTTGCAAAAATCTTCAGTATTCTTCAGCAATAACTCTCCTGATAACCTGCAAGTTCAGATCTGCAATCAGCTCCATGGAATCAGTAGGCATCATTCTACTAGATACTTGGGGCTGCCTCTGGGAATTGGGAAGTCTAAAAAGGAAGCCTTTGATCATGTTATTAATTCAGTAAAAGGCAAATTAAGCAGCTGGCAATCTAAACTCCTCTCCCCAGCTGGAAAAGAAGTGCTCATCAGAGTTGTTCTGAAAGCCATCCCCATTTTTACCATGGCTTGCTTCAAACTCCCTATTGGGGTTGTCAAGGAGATCTCAAGACTTTGTGCATCCTTTTGGTGGAGCAAGGGGGATAGCCAAGAGAAAAGTGTCCACTTGAGGTCCTGGAACAAACTGACTATTCCAAAGATGAAGGTGGGCTAGGTTTTCAGGATGTCAGACTCTTTAATGAAGCCCTTATTTGCAAGCAACTTTGGAGAATTTCAGCACACCCACAGCTGCTTGTCAGCAGAGTTCTAAAGAGCAGGTACTATCCTTCATCATCCATCTTTGATGCAACTAAGTCCCAGAACAATTCTTGGCTTTGGAACTGTTGGCTACAGGTTCTCCCCACTTTTGAAAAGGGCTTCAGAATCCAAATTGGTAATGGTGTATCAACCAGGATCTCTAATATCAATTGGATTCCCTCACTCACCTCACAAAAACTGGTTTTACTAGACATTGTTGTGGGTCATCTAATCTGGGTCAAGGACCTTCTTTCTGATAATGGCCTCAATTGGAACTCTTGGTTGGTTTCCCAGGTCTTTAATGTCGAGGACTGTCATGCCATTTTGAAGATCAATAATTTGAATCCTAACAGAGAGGATAAAATTTACTGGGGACTGGATAAGAAAGGCTTGTTTTCTGTATCTTCCTCTTACTCCTTTCTTGTTAATCAAAAACTACAGCTCATGGATTCCCCTCAAAGCAGCTCTAATCAGAAAAGCATTATCAATGCAAGAGCAAGAACATGGAGGTTGAAGGTACACAACAAGTTAAAGCACTTTTTATGGAAGTGTTGCACAAACACATTGCTTGTTAAATATAATCTTTTGAGGAAAGGCATCCCAGTTGATCACATATGCCAGTCATGTGGAGAACGCACAGAAACAATTAACAATGTGTTTTTCCATTGCCCTCGAGCAAAGCTTCTCTAGGAAACTAGCCCTGTGACTTGGGAAGGAACCTGTGCAGCTGAGAACAACTTCAGACCATGGTGGTGGCAGGTGTGCTCTACAGCCAAATCAGAGGTGGCTGAGGCTCGTATTCAACTTACTACATACCTCCTTTGGTGGCTATGGAAGTCCCGTAATCTCTGGCTCTTTCAAAATTCTCTTATGCCAATTCCAGCTTTTATCAATTCGGCCATCAGAGACTGGGAAGAATTTGCAGCTGCGACTTCTTGAAGTTTGGTTGTGTTTCAGTTTCTTACTTTTTTCCTTCTTTTATTTGGTCTGTTTGTGCCAGAATCCAGTCGAGTATACTAGGCTTTTGCAGTGGTATATTAGGCTTCATTCTCAGTTAGTTTGTTTGTTTTTTTTTTCTGTTTAATCCCATTGGGGGATTTCTAGGCCGCTTGCAAGCGTGTCCTCTCTATTTGCTTTTTCTTTTGGCTGTGAGCCCCGATTGTATTGAACTTTGTCTCTCTTTGAGTTTTATTATATCTCTCTTTCGTTTCGAAAAAAAATATTGTTATTTTAGTAAAAACTTATTTGTAACTTTTTTGTGTGCATGAAGGGTGTGTTTATAAAGGATAAATTCAATCAATTTTAAGTAGTGTTTTTAAAAATATAAATTCAATCAATTTAACTTAAAGTGAGTTTTTTTTTAATTAACTATGGCTAATTTAGAAAAGTAGTATAGTTAGTTGTTAGTTGGATTTTGAGAGTATATTAAAATAATATTTAAAATAAATAATTAAAGTAGATTTGATGTAAAAGTAGGAGATAGATGATATGAATGATGATTAATTAGTTAAAATTATGTGAGTGGATGAATAGTAAATTAAAGTCGATATGATGTGTAAAAATGATTGGTTGTTATTATTTAATTATATTGAAGATAATGGGGTTGAGTTAGATTTTGAGTATGAATTAATTTAATTTGAGTAAATTCTTTTGCAAATACGCCCTAAGTCATAAAACTTCCAAAATGACCAGCCAATTTCACAACAAACCTTCCACGCACGCAACAATGGCTCAGTGGAAAAGCAACCAAAAAAAGCTATGATTTCAGTTCACTCTACCAAAAACCATCTCTCTCCCCACTCTCAACGCTTTATCTCTTAACTAAACATATATTCGGTGATGTAAACCCAGCCACCCACTGCCTGCAACCGCCACCATGGGCCAGTGCCGCCAAAAGCTCCACAACCCAGCCATCGAGTTCTGCACACTCCCCTCTTTCTCCACCCACGCCTCCTTTTCCTCGGACTTCGAGATCATCTTCTTCGCCACCCCAATGAAATCATCCTCCATGCCGACCTTTGACACTGTCTGTTGCAAGGTTGAAGACCGATGATTGGAGTTCAAGGTACGAAACGAGAAAATATTTTCTCACAAACACACCTAATCAATCTCAAGTCTAAAACCCAATTTCAACCGCCGCAAGCCCTAAACTAACTTAATTACAAAGTGATTATCCGATATAAATTAAAAATAAATTATAATATATAATGGTAAGTTGTATAAGTGATTGTGCTATTTTAAATATAAATAATAATATATATTTTTTTTCAAAAAAGGTAATTAAAACTAAAACAATTTTTGTTGTTATTATTAGTTTTTTTTTTTTTTAACAAACCCGTGTACAACACGGGTATTGTACTAGTTATAATATATTTAAACATATAAAATCTAACTCAACAAATAATATACAAATAAACTTACTAAATAAGTTAATCTTCCTTTATTTTTCTTATATCTTTCCATGCATGTTCTGCCCTAGTGGTTGTCAGGGATTATTTGATCTACCATTAGAAGTTAAACCGTGGCTACAACACGACGGTGTTGGCGTTGCTCACCCACGGAATACAACTACCTAATGGTCCTAGGCATTGGCCCCCTCTCTTGGTACAAATAAATAAATAAATAAATAAAATTAATTTAATATTCAACATATAGAACACAAAGAAACTTAATAAATAATTTAAATTTTTGTGTTCTTTTTTGGAGTCAAGGTCATTCAATGTGTGTTAAGTCTTGCCAAGATCTTTCCATGTGTGTTCCTAATTCCTTAATGGAAAAATATATTTAAATTAAATCTAACTCAATTTTTAGAAAATAATACATATAAAATTAATAAATAAGTCTTTTTTTTTGTATCTTTTACCATATATGCCACATGCTTTAATGAGTTTGATTAGCCATAATTATTTTTCTCTCTCTTGTAGGACAAAGAATACGTGGCAAGAACTATGAAAGGATGAGAAATTCATGCATAAGGAATTTTGGATGTTCTAGAAAAGATATAAAGAGGATTTGGAAAGATTCAGCGCAAGATCTTTGAAGATTTGGAAGATCGGCTATTTTAGAAAAGTCGTGCTCTTACATCAGACTCAGAACACAATATTTCTATTGGAAAAGCTCAATTCTGTAGATATCCAAATCACATACATGAATTCTACATCAAGGAAAGTTATTATAAATGAAGGATTTCGTCCAAATCATAAAGGAATCAATTGAGAAGGAAATTGACTCCTAAAAGAAAAATGAGAAACGTGTAAGAACTCCTTACCTTAAGAAGATTGTATATAAGTCTTCTCAAACAATCAATTGAATACAAGAGAGTTGTTGCGATAATCAAGTTCATTATTCATCAGATTCATGGAGTGTTTGAGAGTTTTTTATTCTTTTTATTTCATTCGTCTAAGCACTACAACTTTCTTACATTGTTGATGAACTAAGTTTGTTTAGTTTCTTTTTCTTTTTACAAACACTTTTTTTGTGCTTAGGGATTAAGTATCGGGTTTGCTCGAAGGATTCGAGTGTGTAAAGTCCACAAGACGTGGATAGGGAAGTAATTGATAGGATCGTGTTGGTATATGTGTCCTAGAGACAATCATTTAAGGACATATATACATGATCACATTAATAATTATACTGGATTATAATTATGGTATTGCAATTAATTAAATAATTGTTTGATTGTTTGCACTTTACTAATTAATTGCTCCCTTAAGTTGATACTGTCATTAAAAGAGTGAGATGTAAATTGATAAAGTATAACTCTCAAATCGCCCCAATCGATGATCATTAAGAAATGAATATTAATGATACGCGATAGATTGACATGTGGTCTGCATCATATTCTTAGAGAATATAGTATGTCTCACTGCTATGAATAATTGTTATTCGTGATGGACACATGGAAACTTTGGAGAGTATTAGCGTACCCTACCGATAAACCATTTGTTTATGTGTCTATGAGAGTATCGGTGTGTGGAATGGTGTAATAGTCCTTTGACATGAGGTCAATACGCAATTCATATTTAGAGTGATTTACATAGACCTAGTCCAACGCTTACGCCCGTATGGGTAGACAGGTTCTTGTGTTGGGTAGATCACGATATACATGTAATTGGTTGTTGAGGCAAGATAGGATTCATTCCTCGAATATAGTTTCAAGAAAATACTCATTTTCTCTATACTGGGTTGATAAAGTCATTCGTCAATGTAGTGAGATGAGATAAAACAATTAAGCTGTTTGGATAGACACACGTTCAAATCCTAAGCTTAATCGAGTGGTTCGTGAATGAAGGGACCGTATCACTATTGAGTTCTACACTAAAGGTTTGTTTGCCTGTCCATGTAAACGTACTTCATATTTTGAGTTTGTCCTTCGACGCAGTCTAGGAGTTTCGTAAGGATCATAAATTAGATTTATGTCAATATATGAAGGCCTATAGAGACACAATATGCAATCTGTTTTCTGATTAAGAGTGAATCGAGAGTGTTAAATATTCAATTGGATTGGAATATTTATTTATGAGTATAATACAAGTCTCGCACCCTGACCAGCTGGAATTCGCCCTAAGCTTGCTCTCCTCGCTGGTTGAACGCGGAACCTGCACGAAACTCCCACACCGGAGGTGTTTTCCGGTGAAGAGCCTCCAACGCTCAAGTCAGATCTTGAGAGATAATATGAGTGTATGAACAAGTATAAGAGTATATGAGATCGTACCGAAAATGAGGATTCTCGCCCTTATTTATAAGGGCGAGTTACCTGAGCTGCACGCGCGAGCAAGGCGAGTTCGGCCAACTGTCTTCTGCTCGTCCGTACGGCCGCGCGCCTCCACTATCTTTAGTGTCAGGAGCCGCGTCCTCTTTGTCAGAGAATGTCAGAGTTCGTTGCAGCTACGTAGCCACTCACAATGCGCCACGCGTCCTTCCTTTCACGTGCTGAAGATTCCCTCGTGCACCTCTGATATTCGACCAATCTTTTGCGACCACGCCTTATCCGACCACTGATGGTGGTCCGTATCTATCGACCACGTTTGATCTCTTCTGTCTGCTCTCTGCTCCTTTGTTGCTAGTGCTTGGTCTTTCTTGACCAGGTTACTCGATCTTTCCTAACTCAGGTAATCCAGCGGTCCGACCTATTTTCTCTGGTTGTCCTGGCGAACCGGTCTAGTATACAATATCCCATATCATCTAGTCCCCCCACTCTGGTCGAGTCTGAATGACTCGATCTAAGAGTAAGGCTTGTCTATGTCGCCGAGATTCCACTCCACCTGTTTCGACCATCTAGTGCATTCTCCTCTCTTGTGCGTCTACTCTTTCCCCTAACCGCTATTTTGCGTCCTTTGAATTTCGAATCTTGCCACTTGTCCGCCCTTTTGGGATGCGTCCTTTTGTCTGTCAGAGGTCATGATGACCTCGTGACCCGTGTTGCCTCGAATCTCGCCCTGTTTCCGCGTATCTCCTTTTCCTGCCGTTGGATTTTCTACTTTAATCCTACGGCTCGAAACTACGCGCTCGTTCATTTGCCTTCTGATCGCAGCCCTTCACTCTTTATGATCCTGCGGTTGGCAATTTCTCCTGTTTATTTTTCGTCTTTATAAATACCCACACTTAGGGAAATTTTTTCTTTTCTTCACTTTCGCATTCCATCGCATTAGGGCTTTCTGCAATTCGTGCTCTCCTGCAACTTAACGGTCCTCGATCTTCCAGCCGACAGAACATCGTTCACCATGAGTAAGTCTTCTTTAACCTTCTATTTATGTTTATCAGTCTTTTAATTTTTGCGTCCTCCCTCTTCTCCTCGAATTTTTTGGTTTTATCTTTCTTTCCCCTCTCTCTTCCCCTCGCGCTTTGTTCCTCCGATTTCTGTTCTCCCACTGTGCCGTATTTTCCCTCTTCTTCTTCTTCTCTTTTGTTTTCTTATTAATTGAAATTTTTCTTTTTCTTTTCTTCCCCCTTTTCTCAGAATCCGCTACTTCGAGTGAAAATGATCGGCACAGTGGCAATGACCTGACCTCTCCTTCCTCCTCCGCAACTCTCAGTTTATCGAGCGATTCAGTGCAAGAAATTCTTCAGCCTGAGCCCCTTTCTGTCCTTCCTCCTGCGACGACCAGTGATAGCCCCACAGCCACTGCTCTCTCTCCTTCTACCTATCTTGTCGACCAACCTGAGGACGAGGTCACCAGCTGCCCCACTTCTCCTCCCCCCGAGCGTGCTCGTCGAGCTATCGGCCAGGATGATGAGATTGAAGACGAAAACGATTCTCAAGATCATGTCCCGCTGTCTACTCGTGTTCCTGTTTCTTCGACCATGCTTTCTCATTCTCCTCATCCTAAGCCGTCCAAACGGTCTAAACCCCCTAAACCATCGACGAGTGCTTCCCATCTCGACTTTGATGCGATTGGCCATCCTGGGGCTGCTCGCACTCCTGGTGACGATGATACCTTTGATAACCCTCCTGACGGTTATTACACCTTCTTCTGTGCCCATTTCGACCTAGGCCTCCGTTTCTCCATCTGCCCGGCTTTGCTCGACTTGTGCGGTCTATACGGCCTGCCTCTTAACCAAATCACCCCAACGCTTTTAGGACATTAGCGTCCTTCATTATTTTGTCCATAGTCCGCATGGGTAGAGTAGATTTAGACTTTTTTGTATACTGCTATTTTGCTTCCACACAGTCAGACGGCCTCTATTTGAAAAGCTAAAATAAAGCCTGTTTTGTTACTGATCGACCATCCAATGTGCCGAGGCGGAAAGATCAGTTTGTGTATATATGTCCTCCGCAGCCTTATCCTTGGGCACCCATTCCTTGGCTCACCGAAGTACCCATAAAACCTGCTCGCCCTGCCGCTAACCCTCTTTTCGACTGACGCATACAAGTGTGGAATTCCAATCCCGTTGCTTCTACTCCTTTGCTCGAAAATGATAACCTCCTCCACTATTGTGGAATTTTGACCCATAAGGCGTTTTCACCTCCTCTCGTCGAGACCATTCTCCAGATCCGCGTTGACCCCAAACTTGCTGAAATTAATAGAACAGCTCGAGCAAGTGCTCGAGTCATCATCATGCCTTAGATCTGTTAAATGCTATTGATCAACTTCTAACTTCTAACTAACTCTATTACTCGCGCAGAGGGATTTTTGCATAAGCCGGACTTGAAGAAATCTGGTGATAAGAGGTCTATTCATAGGGACACTCTAGCCAATGTCGAGAAGGCCAGAGGCCAATCTTCGACCAAAGATGTGCCTTCTCGTACAGAGAAGCCTGGCGTCAGTGTCTCCTCCCATTCAAACCGACAACGAGTTCCTCCTTCTCCGCCCAGGCAGGTCGAGCGTCATTCTACCCACTCGTCCAAGGAAGGCGATGCCTCGAGGAAGCGTCCTCGCGCTGAAGTAACTGGCCCACTTTCTACCAATCCTCTGCCCTCCCCCAAGCGATCTCAACTCGAAGGGGCTTCTTCGGGAAATCCTCCTCCCACCTATTCTTCTCTCTCATTGGTGTCTGCCAGTCCTCGAGAGACTGTGTCTTGACTGATGAGCTTCCTACCATTCGACGATACGCATCGCTGGGGAGTGAATCGTCGTAATCAGGCCGAATACGGTATTCGTGCAGTGACACAGGTACCTTTCCTTCTTGCTATTGTCTTCGAGCGTCCTGCCTTGTGTTGTACTTATTTTTGTTCTTTCTGCAGACTCTGGTTTCCATCGTGCCTCTCCTCGAGGAAGCGATGAATGGCACTGGTCGCCCGATTCCCGTGATTGAGGGCGACAATAGGCGTCTTGAGGAGGAGAATAAAAGATTGAGGGCTGAGAACGAGGACCTGCTCAAGACGCGCCACGCCTTGTCAGAGCAGCTGAAAAAAGATGAGCAACGATATAAGGATGCGCTGCAAGGCAAAGATAAGGCTCTCGAGGTAGAGCGGGCTGGTCGAAAGAAAGAAGTCGAGGCCGCTGCTATTACTGCGATCGAGCAGTCCCGTCGAGCCTTGTGGAGGACCCAAGTCGGTCAGAATTTCCTCAAGGCTTATCGGGAGCAGTTGATCAAAGACTATCTATGCTCGACGGC
>CACSLK010003174.1:4977953-4988530 GCA_902706635.1 Striga hermonthica
GAAGAAGAAGAAAAAGAAGAAGAAAAAGGCAGCTGCCAGTGCAAATGCTTGCAGTGATCATTGAGCATGCCTGTGGTTTTTGTATTAGCTTGAATTCTCTTGTTTTTGTCTTTGTTATGGTGTGACTGTTAACGTATTATGTGACATTGAACTAAGTAGTGTCTTCTGTTGTGAGCAAATGCCTTTTGTTTTCCCACCACAAAAATGGATTTTTAACTCTTGAGAATGGTAAAAAAAAAAAAAAAGAAAAATTCCACCTTGCTCTTGTCTTGTGTGGTGTTGTGTTGAAGCGGGTTGTGAGGCCTTCATTCTTTTTTGTTTTGTTTTGTTTTGTGGTGTGGGTCTTTGTTTTTGTTTAGGTGTTGTGGGTATTTGTCTTGTGTTGTTTGTTTTGTGGTTGTGTATTGATTTTGCCTTTGAAATCTCTGTGTTGATTCTCCTTTTGAGAGTATTATTATTATTGTTACTATCGTGAGTGTGTTGTGGTGTCTAGTTGTTTTCTTATTAGATCCAACTAAGTGACTTGCTTGACGAATTCTAAATGTTGACTAAATATAAATGTTTTTATAGAACTCCGTTAAAAGAAAAAGAAAGAAAAACGGTCCCCAGTGACCTCATTTACTTTATGGGATGAGATTGGGCATATTTATCTCACCTATTTTACACATCAATATTTATCAAATATTTACAAAACATGATGCTTTTTAAGATAAAAACAATTAAGTGTTTATTAACCTAGACAAAATGATATGAGAAATAGCACCCTCATCTCCTACATATAAAACATTAAAATTTTTCCTCTATTTTTGACCAAAAAAATAAATTATAAATATATTTTAAAGATTAATGATTTTTAAATTTATTATAAATATTGATATCCGAGTTAGCCAAAAATGAACCGGACAAAGAAACCTCCCAGAACCGGGTCGGAAACCCGGTTCCGCACGGGAGTGCCGAGTTGAATTCCGAAATTAGGTGATCGTGACCATCACAAGAACAGTATACAAGATCGGCACCCGACACCAAAAACTTGTAGTGCCGATCTCACTGGACGACGGGCTGGAAAATAGATCCTGAAGGCTCAAGGAGCATATTTGGTTCGAGTCCAACCTGAGGACCCGGGACAGTCACTCTGGAGACAAGCGCAGGGCGCAATAACAATAAAATACTACCACTTGGAAGATCATCATTGGCAATGGGACAAACCGCCATAGTCTGTCGCCCTACCAACATCTAGCCCGACAAAAGCCTGTCAGGCATTAAATGCTCACCATGTGTGCATTAAATGCCTAACAGGTATTGATTGAAGAAACCTCAAATCACATTTAATAAATTATCAGGAAGGCGTCAGACTGTTCTGCAGAACACTGTGCGACAAGACCGGTGAACAGTACCTGAACAGTAGCATTTAAGGATACTATAAATAGGAACCCATCTCATTTATTTTGAGTTGTTGAATCCTCAACTACTCTACATTCTCTCTACTTTTTCTCTCTAGAAAACTGTGATAAATTTTTGTAATAATTCCAACAGTCACACAAGTGCCGACCTTGTACGAGAGGCCGACCTCGTGATCATATAATAAATCGTAATTAAACCGTATTTTCTCTTTGCTTTTCAGCCCTTTATTTTTATTAAATTTTATTTTAACCATTGATCGGATCCGTCCATCAACAATAAAGTTTTTATATATTAAATCAAATTAGTAATCTCGTAATGAGCTTCGATTTGATATATAGTACATACAAAATAAATAAATTATTACATTTATAAAACTTAAATAATCTATCAATATTATTTCCGAATAAAATTATTTAAGTCAAAGTTTTTCTATAAAATAATAAATTTAAATTAAGTTAATACTTTAAATTTAATAATATATTGTGAATTATATTAATACTAGTATTCGACCTGTGCATTTGCACAAATATAAATATAGTATTGTGAGTTATTTGTATTCATGTAATGATATATGACTTTTCTTGCACTTTTTTGCAGGCTAAATTTATAATTAAAGGAATTGGGATATTAATATTTATAAATTGTATTTTATCATATTGGATGTACAGTAATACTCTCTACCCACGGTGGACACATGTTAATATGTCCACCGCTTATGTGGCATGCATACATTGATGATGTATTTTCTTAACATATTAACATCACCAATGTGGTGCATGTTACATAAGCGGTGAACATATTAATATGTGCCCACCGTGGGTAGGGGAGCATCATTGGATGTAATGTATAGTTTGGCATGCATTTTTTTTTGGTGAATTATTTTATATTTATTTAGGAATTTCAAATACATTTTTTATTTTCCAAAAGAAGTTAATTTAAATGTAACCACAACAAACATCTAATCATGTTAAATGGTCAACATATTATATGGTCAGCTGTAAGTAAATCAAAAGTTTAAAATGATTTTCATAATTTTAAAGTGATTAGTATATTGATTATGTAATAATTAAATGAGAGGTTATAAATAAATTAAAAGTAACAGTTTTTGGAGGGAAAAATTTATATTGCCACATAGGTATAATTTAATAAGTTCTATTAAATGCTCATGAGCCAACAATTATATATATATATTTAAATTAAATAAAATAATATAGATTAAATAGTATTTTTAAATTAAATAATATTATTTTAAATTAGTATTATTTAAATTAAATAATGTTGTTAAATTAAATATAATTATTTAAAGTAATATTTTTTAAATTAAATAATACTATTTAAATTAATAATATTATTTTTTCGGAAAAAATAGTCATTTCGTTAGTGGGATAAAAATATCCCACCTATTTGATGAGATTGAATTATCCAGCTACATATCCATTTTTGCATAGGGTCCACCTTCCTTATACATGCCACATGGGCTAAATCCTAGTCCCAATTATGTATAATATTAGAATATTCACATATGAGTAGTCTCGCATCATTTATATAGGGAAATATGCCTAATTTATAAGCCTAATGGACTACTCCTACCAATTAGTTTTAGGATGAAACCTCACTTGAGCTTCATCTGGGCTTTTCCCTGTTTATGGTGCGGGTCATCTGCGTGGGACCGCACTCGTTTTGTCCGTTTCTTACATGGTATCAAAGTCGTTTCTATGTGAGACAGTGTGATGACGTACCTATTTTCCCATGTACCAATTTATGGGAATCTATTTGTAGTAGGGTTTGGGCACATAGCTCCGTATATGGGCTTGAGTTTTCTTATTAAGGCTCACAGGTCAGAGAAAACATATTATAATATTTACTTGTGAGTTATCCTACATCGTTTATATAAGAGAAATAGATTATTTTCCTCATATAAACGATGTGAGACAACTCACGAGTAAATTTATAATACATAGTAAACGCAGGATAAGACGAAGTTAAAGGTGATATCCCATCCTTCCCCGAGGGCAGGGTAGATAATTTACGCGGTGGAAATGGCACGTCAGTGGTCAAGCAAACCCACGCACGTTTGGATTTAGCCATATCTCTGGAGAAGGTACTACATATATCCAGAACCGTCCTCCCAGTTTACATATATCCAGAACCGTCCTCCCAGTTTCTAAATTAACATATGTGCCCCTGACACCCCCCAAAAAGTATCTCCTGAAGCTTCTGGTAATTTCATTTTCGACCCCTCATTGTCCCACCTACAGATATTCCACCTTTCAAATTCACCCCTTATCTATTACTATATTATATATATACAGTAGCTTTTTCCTAAAGAGAATAAAAAAGAAGAATCTGACACACAGTAAAATACACACTTGCTCACGGTTCTTTGGATTTCAGACATGGAGAAGCCATTTTTCACAGACGGCCGCTGGTATCAACAACAGCCTCGCCGCTACCCTTTCTCCCCCACCCATTCGTACGGTGGCGTGCCTGCTCACCATCTCGATCCGCTGGAAACCCGCCTTGCCTCCCGGCAGCCGGTCCAGCGCCAGCCGGAGAGAGGGAAAGTAGTTCGGGTTCCGGTTCAGTTCGTCGGATCGGGACAGGTGGATCGCTTGGGGTCTGCCGTGAAGATACAGAAGGTTTTCAGGGGCTTTCTGGTCCGGAAGTGCCTGAAGAAGATTAAGGACATCAAGTGTAAGGTGGATGAGATCGAGGGGAGGCTGTCGGAGGAGAAAGTAGTGGATCTTGTTCGTAGGGACGAGAAGGAGCGTTTGAGGATGAACGAGAGCCTGATGTCCCTCCTGTTCAAGCTCGACTCGATTTGTGGGGTGGATTTTGGGGTTAGGGCTTGCAGGAAGGCTGTGATTCGCAAGGCGATAGCGTTGCAGGAGAGGATTGATGCCATCGTGGCCGTTAATTTCACTGGTAATTGCGAGGCTGTTGATCAAGAAGATGAAAGTGGTGGTGGGGTCGTCTCTGAGGAGATTCTGAAACCAGAAGATTCTCCCGAAAGTGCAGTTTTGGGGGAAAATAACAATGAGATGGAAATTTTGGGGAATAATGATATTATCGATGTTGGGGTGGATCGTGAGGTGAAGGTGATCAGCGAATCGAATCCTGTTGGCTTTGACAATGGCTGTGTTTGTGAGAAATCCGACTTTTCGGTTGAGAATGGGACACAGGAGAAGGCGAAGGAGGGGCACAAAGTCGAGGACGACGATAAAAGAAACCGGGATTTGTTGGAGCGCATGATTGAGGACAATGAGAAGATGATGAGTATGATGAAGCAGTTGTTCGAGAGGAATGAGATGCAGTCGAGGATGATTAATACGCTGACTAACAGAGTGGACATGTTGGAGAAAGCATTTGTGTGTGATGTCAAGTTTAGGAAGAAGAAGAAGAAGAAGGCGGCAGGTGCCGGTGCAAATACTTGCAGTGATCATTGAGCATGCCTGTGGTTTTTGTATTAGCTTGAATTATCTTTTTTTTTTTTTTTGTCTTGTTATGGCGTGACGATCGACGTATAATGTGAAATTGAATTGAGTAGTTTCTTTTGTTTGGATTGAGCAAATACCTTTTGTTTTCCCAGCACAAAAATGGTTTTTTTTTTTTTTTTTTTTTTCTTTACTCTCGGCCATGGCGAAAACGATTTCCTCTTTGCTGTGGTTGTAGTAATGGACATGTAAGTTGTAGCAAATGCTAGTTGTTCAGTGTAGATCTTATGATGTTGCCTTTCTTCTTTTTTGCATTGATTTTCTCCTTTTGCTCTAATGGATATGACATTTGAACACACGGGGTTCGCAGAGGTTTTGCCTGCTAATAATCATCTGAATATTTGGTTAGAGCAAGACTTGTTGCCTTGGTGTGCCAATTATCACTTGGCTCTCTGGCATATATATATCCAGTAATCACCACTGCTATAAGTGCCGGCTCGTGTGCGCTTGCTAGACATATTTGATGTTGTTCTAATTTTAATTTATTGGTTTCCTTCGATATTTGTAGAAATCTTCATTTCTTGTTGTGGAAGTCTGTGAAATATGGCCATATGGGGGATAAGTTGATGTGAATGGTGGGCTCGAGCTTAATTGACGTGTCTATTTATGTGAACTATCGAGGAAAATGGATCGACAGAGTTCGACTGCCTTTTTGGCTTTTTGCCATTGATTATTTTATAGCTCAATTGCTATTTTTATAGATCCTGATAATGGTGCCTGTAGGCTCAGATTGATCGCAATAGATATCTGCAGTTTTTTGCCACATAGTTGAGATGCTCAGAATTACAGTAAAACAGTTGAGATGGAAGAAGAGAAAGAACAGCCTTTGCTGTTTTCCAATGCCCTTATCGTAACGATGGATTCTAAAAATCGAGTTTTTCCAGAACAGCGGTGAAAATATCCTAGCTGTCGACTCGACCAGTGGCAGGATGTCATTTCTTAGTTCTCAATTTCACCTCATCTCATTGACCTCCATGAGCACATTTTCCTGCCAGGTACTTCTTTCCTATTGTTTATTCAATTACCCTCTGCTGATGTTCGTGAGTAGGTTGTGAAGTTGGAAATGTTTGTTGGGTGCCTCGTATCTTCATATTGTTATTTCATTGTTATGTGAATTTTTGTGTTGTATAAATGTTTTGTATATGTCATTTAGATAACTTCTTTACCTTTTGTTATGACCTTCTATTGAAATGATTTTGAACTCTTGAATCAAATTTGTCACATATATGTATGGAACCATTTACTCCAGGTCCAGGGATAGGAAGATCGTCTATGCACACGCGCATGTATGGACATACGGCATTAAAATTGATAAGAGCATTTCACTGTACTCTGGCAGCGTTTGAATGCATCTGCATAGGCACTTTTTTGCTTAGAGAGGAAAGATTTTAAAAATTGAGAGCATTTTTATATTTGAAAAAAGAACTATAAATGTTCATGACATTAGATGTTTATCTCTTCTCTATCTCTACTATCCTAAATGTGTCAATGTTTCTGCAAAAATTAAAGTAGACTAAATTACCTTCTGTAAGAATTAAAAATGTTCATTGTTTGTAATGGCAAAATAATACTTTCCAATTTCATCTTTTCAACTTCCAAAACCTTTTCAGCATTCATGCTCTTTAGTTATCCATCTATTCATCCATTATTATCAATATATACTCACTAATCATTCATCCTTTCTCATCCTCCATTTCACCTACGTCAAAATTCAATATCATCCCGAACACCATTTTATCCCTGCATCACCCCGAACACCTGTAAGACATAGGTTAAATCATTTTTTTTTTTTTTTTTTTTACTTTAACATATATTTTTATGGTGAAATATTAATCTTTGTAGTTATTAATAATTCGACATTCATAGATTTTTAGTTCGTGACAAAATCATTTTCGTTCTTATTCATGTCTATATCTTCTGAAAAGAATAATAATTATTATTATTTTTTTTTTTCAAAAAACTCAGATAAATTTTGTGTCTAAACTATGTGTATTTGGTTGCTTACAAAATTTTTTCCCTTCTGATTAATGTGGCAATTTCTGCCTCTTCTGAAATTTTTATTTTTATTTTAAATAAAATTATGTTAGACTTTTGCCTATTAAGATTCATGATTATTGATATGTTTCTCTTTTTATCTTTGAATTATCTTAAATTTTGTCTTTATTTTTTATTGGGTTTAAATTTGTTGGATGAAATCCCCACTTACTTCTTTTTTAACTATATAATGTATTATAATATAGTTTATCATATTTTATTTACTAAATAAATAAATGAAATTTTTTGTCCCATATGATTTATGCTTATATCAAAATTATATATTTTATATTATTTAAGGAATTTTTTTTTAAATACTTATTTATAAATTCATGAATGATGAAAATGAACGCTCTTGTTATTGTTTATTTACAGATTATTTACTCGTTACCTATATGAAAATGCAACAAACACCATCAACCTCAAACATATCATCATCAGGTATCTTTTTTACCTTTATAAATTATACTTTACTTTAATTTTAATTAATTTTACCAAGTATGGTCTCATTTAATTACTTGTATTTTTTTAATATACAGTTTCAGATGTATACAGAAAAAGGAACCGTGAGAGGATGAAGAGAAAATATGAAAATCTTAATGTTACAGAAAGACAAGAATACATTGATGCAGTGAAGAAATGTAAGAAGAAACAAATTTCCTAAATTTTTTGTCTTTTGATCAAAGATCAAATTCAATGCCAATCACAAGGTATTAATAATATTCCTATGGAAAACTAATTAACATTACTTCATTAATTTAACTTAGTTCAATACATATGTAATTTATTTACGTTTTCTTTAGGTTCAAACAAATTGGCAGCAGTATGTTCTGATATTCATAGAGTAAAGAATATGCCTAACTGTGTCCATTGTGATGCTGTTAGATTTGAGTATGAACCTCCAACTTTTTGTTGCGATAACGGAAAAATTAAGTTGGCTCCCATTCAAGTTCCTGACGAGTTATATCAGTTGTTTACTTCTCAAACCGAAGAAGCTACGAATTTTCGATCAAATATTCGTCCTTTTAATTGTATATTTTCCTTTACCTCATTTGGAGTTAAACTTGATAAAGAACTTGCGTCTTCACGTCGAGGAGTATATACCTTTCGAGCACAAGTAATGGTTTATCATGATCTTCCCGGATTAATACCCAAGGAAGGAAGTCCTGGCTATTTTCAATTATATTTCGTTGAGACAGAAAATGAGATAAAAAAACAGGACGAATATTTTTGAAAATTGCAGCTTAAACGAAGCCACTGTAGCTAAACTCATGAAGGTTTTAGACCTTAACCCATATGCAAAAATATTTAGAAGGTTGAAGGACTATCCTTCAATGGATGATATTCAAATCCATATCTCCAAAGATACAAAACTCGATCAACGGGTTTACAATTGTCCAACTGCGGATCAAGTTGCGGCTATATGGATTGAAGGAAATAATGCCAACCTACCGTTTGAACATGAAATTGTTATCCATGCCCACTCTGGTCATCGCCATAGGATAAAACATTTTTATGGATGTTACGATCCTTTACAATATCCTCTTCTTTTTCCAAGAGGCGAGACAGGATGGCATCAAAACATTAACAAACTTGCAACTACAACGTCCCCTATCAAAAAAAGAGGTAAATATAATATTTCTATATTTATTTTAATTGAACTAATTTAACTCATTTTTTTTTTATTTTTTTAAAAAAATTATTCAAATTCTCATTTTCATTTAACTTAATTCTTTATAGGGAGGCAATTAAATGTTCATAGTGCACTCTTACCATCAAATGTTACGTCGACATCTGATGTTCTCTCTCGAGAGCAAGAAGGTATGTTTCTATTTTCTTAACTACATTGCCTTTAATTCCAAATATAATACATGTAATCACAACATAACCAAAAATTCTGTATATTAAAAAAACAAATTCCATAATTTTTTAAGCTTATTAACATATATACTATACATAATAATAAATTATTAGCATGTTTAGAAAAAAAAAATCGTAAACTTTAGGTTTAATATATATTTTATAAATTACTCTTTTACATTAAAATCTAACACAACTATTTTTAATTATTAAAATTTTTATGTTTATATTAAATGAGAAGAAAGATTAATGAAATATTGTTTAAGTCAATTTACATAATTACAAAATAAATGGTAATATACAATTTACTAAATGCATTGCACAAATATGAAACACAATAGATTACTTCACATAAACTAATTACTTATAAAAGCAAACTCTCATTTAGTCATATATTAATAAATTTATTTAATATAATTTTCAAAAATCACACATTCTACACTAATAATCATATTATTACTAAAATGTTTCCAAAAACTTTCATGCACAAAATACAGTTGCTATAGAGTTAAATTATATTGTGAAAAAAAAAATATAATTGAAAATAGCCAGGACTTCCTTCCTTGGGAAATAATCCGGGAAGATCATGATAAACCATTACTTGTGCTCGAAAGGTATATACTCCTCGACGTGAAGACGCAAGTTCTTTATCAAGTTTAACTCCAAATGACGCAAAGGATGTTAGAAGTAACTTTAGGCAAAATACATCGCTATAATCCAGGAGCTTTCATATCGAATAATTGAGAATCAAAACTGAATAGTGGAAGCGTACCTGAATCCATAGGTGATTGATTTGGGGATTTCGCCTTCTAGGTTTATACGATCGTGTACCTTTTCAGAGAACCCTTTAGCTTTTCTCCGTAACCTCTCTGTCGATGGGATGCAGAAGAGATAATCTGTCGATATCGTATGACCTAGGTACCACAACCCTTATGTACATTAAGTTACATTGGGCATCTCTATTTTAGCCCATCATTAAAATAGAAGACCCATTAGTTTCTACACATTAAAGGTCCACACCCTATTGATACTTTAAAGCCCAATAACTTTAAACCTTAATTGATCACTTTTATTTGGGCTTCTTTATTTGACAACCACAATACTATAATTATTTCACATATTAGCCCAATGTTGGATTAAGGATCCAACAATCTCCCACTTGGGCTATATGTGTAACTTTATAATTATGTATTGCTAAATAACCTTATGAGCTCAAATTTGTTGTCATAACCAAAAGTATCATTAACCAATCCGGTCCATCAATCATATCAACATAGGATCAAAGCGGCATTTGTTACATTTATCGCAACTCAACCATCAATGGTCAATGTCAATACAAATGAATGACATGGATTATGATGTGGATGTGTAGCATGGAAACTACATGAAATGTGATCATCACATGTCTGTTCCAACTTGGTCCACCTTAAACTTAAGTGAGATCAACCATATTCCATAATCAAAGTGTGAAATAACTGAAACTTAAATTCTGCAGAAATAATCTCAAAATATCCATAAAACTGAAGTAACATAAAATGTCTATATCAAAGAACATTACAAACTCCCACTAAAACTGAATATCTATCAAAGGCATTACACCCATACGAGCAGTAAGCTCATGAAACGTTTTGGGTGGCAACCCCTTAGTAAGCGGATCCGCAATCATGGAGTTTGTTATGATATGTTCAATAGACAACTGTCCACTTTGAACTCGTTCTTTAACAACTAGGAACTTGATGTCAATATGTTTTGACTTCGAAGAGCTCCTATTGTTATTGGAGTACAACA
>CACSLK010003174.1:5033692-5045783 GCA_902706635.1 Striga hermonthica
TTTTTTTTTTTACATTCCCATATCGAATAATTTGATTGTTAGGAAGGCGTCAACAGAGGTGTTTGGAGATGCAGTGACTTCTGGATCCTTGCTCGCAAATCCGTCATCTCCATGGATCTGGAAGGGTCGTTGGCCCTCTTCATCAGGCCTCAGTCCCTTCAAACTTTCGAAAAATCATGTTCGTCCATTTGAAGAAGCTCGTCAAATTAGAGAAGATCGCCAAGGTCAAGAGCTCGTACAAGATTCCGGTCGCCACAAGAACCTCGATTCCCCCAAAGAAATGGCGGCCGGAAAAAAATCGACGATCCAAAAATCGGTCATGGAGAAGGCGAAGAAGAAGACGAAGAGGCTGAGTGAGGAATATCTTCTGGAGGATGATCTCCTCGATTACTGTCGACGTCGTCTAAAGAAGGTTTCTGGACAGTTGTGATTTGTATCAAAGAACAATATATGTCCACACCAATATATATTGCATGTAGGCAGTATATGTTGTGTATATATGAAGTAATTGTAGCTCAACTGTATCATACAACTGTATTCTTATATATTCAATATATTTTCAGTATATATTGTATTTTCAACTATTTCTTAGTTGTTGTATATGTCAAGTATAAATGATGATATATACTTGGCATTTTCGTAACGTGTATCATCATATATACTTGACATATACTTTCAAATTTGGATTTGTGTATTCAAATTGGGATTGTATATATTCAGTATATTTTCAGTATATGTTGTATTTTCAACTATTTCTTAGTTGTTGTATATGTCAAGTATATATGATGATACACAAATCTCAATTTGAAAATATATGTCAAGTATATATGATGATACATGTTATAAAAATGTCAAGTATATATCATGTTATAATGCTTGTACATTAAACACATTTAACAATTTATCTCTAAATATCATACGTAAAGTAACTGTAGTTCAACTGTGTCATACAACTATTTTTGTATAAGTATATTTTCAGTATATGTTGTCTTTTCAATTATTTCTTTAGCTATTGTACATGCAAATTCCATAAAGTTCATCCCCTTTAATAATTCTTTTATATAATTATCTATGTCCTATACATTCATCATGTATATAAATCAGTTTCAGATGATATATGTACATAATCTGTGATTTAGTTTACTTTTTTTTTTAATTCACATTTGATAAATGCTATATTTTAGGAATAAATCTTTAACATGATTTTTATCTATCTAACTTCATTAATATTCTTTTATATATGGGAAGATTCCTGTAACTGAAAATGAAGAGTCTTTTCTCTCTCCTCCTTATCTACAATGCAGTATTTATATAATTTTTTATTGCCAATTAGGCATAACTGCAAATAAGTTTTGGAATTGATAATTTTACAATTATTTAGCCATCACTGTAGTATATATGTAAATGAGCCAAGTATATATTCAACCTAATGACACTTGGCTGCTAGTCTTCACCCAAACTTTGACTGAACTTATTTGTCTACTAAGTTAGAATAGAATTTATATTCTAATCCCCTGATAAGAGAATTTCTTGATGCTGTTGCAAGTGATGCGCAGCCAGTAGTACAACATAGTCTAGGATGTTTGCTTATTCCATCGATTTCAACGATCAGGAGAGAGGCTCGACTGACGTTCGTTCTTTTTCATGTCTTGGTTCACAGTTTGCAAATTCGCTTTTACACGATCAAAGGCACGGCCTAAGAGCGCATTCTTGTCTCCCTTGGCTGAAAGAGAAATCGAGGTTTTCAGATGCTCGACCAAACAAACGAAGCCAAGCGCAGTGTCGAACATAGTACTCCGAAGAGACAAGGGAAAGGGCGAATCAACCGCTAACATTCGAACTGGCATAGGTTTCCCCAGGGCAACTATCAACTTCCAAGCAAAGCAAAGGATAAAAACGCTATGAAATAGATAGCAACTCTTTGAAGATCGAAAGAATTAACACGCCAAAAGGGCCACCAGCTTTCCCCAAAAAAAGGAGAGATCCGCTGCTTACTGCTCACGGAAACATCCGACCTTATCGTCAAGTCGTCCGTCTATCTTTCTGATCTCATTCGTTTTCCGATCGCATAAAAAGAGAAAAAAAGAAATGTGAGAATGATGAGACGCTTCTACCTTATTTAGAAACTTCCTTGAACAGCCCTTGACTAATAAGAATATATAGGCCCTGGTTCTCTCAAACCAGACTACTTCTCTGCCCTATCGGTTGAGCCTCTACCCGCAAAAGCCCTCTTTCTACCGGTCTATACTATCTGCAGTGCTCCACACACGCCTTAACAAAGCTAATCCATCAGTTAGGGAATCCCATCCGAAACAGTACCTCCCTGAGAAACGACCACTCGCGAAACTCCATTGAATGGGGGTGGGGTTCGGAAATGGCCGGATCCAAGTTACAGACAATGACGTAAACAAATTGTGAGGAGTCCCTGTCTTAGGGTTTTGTTCTCTTCGATGACATACCTAGTTCCATTATTGGATTTGTTCCCCATTTGATCATCCTGAGTGTTCTTGATCCTTTTTAGCAACTAATTTCCTTGCTTCGTTGTGTAGTCTTACCCTTATTATGTTTAGATCCAGCTAATGAAATTTTGAATGCAAAATCATCATGTAAATCACGAGCAACAAAGAAAATGAAGAAAGCATAAGAGCAGCTACAATGTTCTTCACATAAAACCTAGAGAAAATACAATACAGGATAAGAGTACTTATACTAGACATCAAAGGTGGATCAAGTGACCAGCTATTCAACTATAAACATAATCCTACGGTGGAGAATCATCTTGACTGAAGTTTGTTAGAGAGCATGCAGGTAAGGCTGCATGGCAATAAATGCCTTTTGTCTCCATGCAGGGATCATTTGCTTTAGTTCTGGACCAATGGCATAATGCCACGTTTGTCTTCAAGTCTGCTGCAAATAATCTGGTTTGCTAACACTCCCCCTCAATTCAATCGAGGTTTTACTTGTAACTCCCAACTTATTTCTTAACCGAGAGAAGAATTGCATAGATAAAGGTTTGGTGAACACATCTGCTACTTGCTCAATTGAGGGTATATGACAGACTAAAAGATCACCCTTCTCAACTCTTTCTCTAACAAAATGATAGTCAAGTTCCACATGTTTAGTCTTTCCATGCATAATAGAGTTTGAAGCTAAAAAGACTGCACTTTGATTATCCACCCACACAACAGGAGTTTTAGTTAACTTAACTCCTATTTCAGCAAGCAGTGAGTTTATCCAAGTTACCTCTGATGATGCATGTGCTAAGCTTCTGTATTCTGCCTCAGTACTTGATCTAGACACTGAAGTTTGCTTCTTGGAACACCAGGATATCAAATTCTCTCCAAGAAAAACACAATAGCCTGTAGTTGATCTTCTGTCATCAATATCTGCCCCCCAATCTGAATCTGAAAAGGCTTTAATGTCAAGGTTGGCAGACCTCTTGAAATGTAGACCATGATTCATTGTTCCTGCCAAGTATCTTAAAACTCTCTTCACAGCTTTCCAATGTGTATCCAAGGGGCAAGACATATATTGGCTGACCTTATTCACTGCATAGCTTATCTCAGGCCTTGTCAAAGTGATGTACTGCAGTGTTCCTACAACACTTCTGTACAGAGTGCCATCCACAGTGGGATTTCCATCTTCTTTAGACAGATGTAGAGATGAGACCATTGGTGTTGGAACTGCTTTAGCATCATGCATCTTCATCCTTTTAGGCAGTTCCAAGATATATTTTTCTTGACTCAAATGTATCCCATCTGCAGTCTTGGTTACTTGAACTCCAAGAAAATGCTCTACCTCTCCAAGGTCCTTAGTGGCAAACATTTTCCCAAATCTTTTCACAAAGTCTTCTATTTCAGAACTGTGGGTTCCTGTGACCAAAATGTCATCTACATATATTAACACAAATAATGAGGCACCTTGGCTGTTTTTGAAAAATAGGGAGCTATCAGCTTTAGAGTCACTGAATCCCATCATCTTGAGAGTTTCTTTAACTTTGCTAAACCAGGCTCTAGAAGCCTGCTTCAACCCATATAAGGCCTTAGATAATTTACAGACCAAATTCTCATTTCCTACTTTTTCAAAACCAGGTGGTTGCCTCATGTAAATGGCTTCACTGAGGTCTCCATTGAGAAAGGCATTGCTCACATCCAACTGCCTTATCTTCCATCCTCTCTGTATGGCTAAAGTAAGCATTATTCTTATGGTGTTATGCTTCACAACTGGACTGAAGGTCTCTGTGAAGTCAAAGCCTGGCTTTTGTGAGTACCCTTGGGCCACTAGTCTAGCCTTGTGCTTTGATATGCTTCCATCAGCTCTTCTCTTGATTTTGAACACCCACTTACATCCTACAATGTTTTTCCCATCAGGAGGTGTAACCAGACACCAGGTTTTATTTCTTTCTAGAGCACTTATTTCTTCTTGCATTGCTCCTCTCCACTCTTCTAACAACAATGCTTGGTTTAAGGATGTTGGCTCTCTTTTCTCTTCTTCCACAAGATAGGCCTTTGGTTTATATATACCTGCTCTAGCCCTTGTTATCATGTGGTGCTTTCTGACTCCCTCATCTTCATTTCTAACTTCTGTGGATTCTGCAATGTGAGGTAGCTGCACCACTAGGGGAATAGTAGGGAGACTACTGGATGAGCTGGTGCTTCTTTGAGTGCTTCTGGCTTGATTAGATGTGCTACCTGGTGTACTCAAGGAGGAGCTGGTGCTGTGACTTAAGTCTTCTCTTGGTTGCACTTTATCTGCACCACTTTCTTTGATTAAGGTTGGAATCCCAACAAGGTTGTAACCTTTATCATTCTTGGCCTGATTTTCTTGACTAGTTGCTTTATCAGCATAGGGGAACTTGGTTTCATCAAAGTGCACATCTCTACTTATGATTATCTTTCTGTTTGGTAATAACACTTTGTATCCCTTGTACTGATTGCTATATCCCAGAAACACACCTGCACAAGATCTATACTCCATCTTGTGTTTATTGTAAGGCCTAATGTGAGGATAACATAGACACCCAAACACCTTCATCCTCCTGTAGTCAGGCTTGTGGCCATAGAGAACTTCTAGAGGAGATTTGAAATTTAATGGCCTGTTGGGTATCCTGTTTAGGATGTATGTTGCTGTAACAAAAGCATCTCCCCAATAGCATAAAGGCAGATGAGAATGAGACAACAGAGAAAGACCCATATTCACAATATCTCTATGTTTTCTCTCAGCCAAACCATTTTGCTGAGGTGTGTAAGCACAAGAGATTCTATGAACAATACCATTCTCTTGAAGCAGCTTAGTTAAGGCTTGATACTCTCCTCCCCCATCACTCTGTAGGGCCTTAATCTTTCTATCAAATTGATTCTCAACCAAGGCTTTGAAGCTAATAAAGGCATTTATAACATCTGACTTAGCTTTTAACAAATATATCCAAGTAAATCTTGAATAATGATCTATAAATCTCACATAATATGCATATCCATTCAATGCTTTCACATGAAAAGGGCCCCAGACATCACTATGAACTAACTCAAGGGGACAAGAAGATATAAATTCAGAATGGTTAAAAGGAAGAGAATGACTTTTTGCCATCATGCAGGAACCACATAAAGTGTCATCATCCTTGGATTTATAATCCAAATTACACAACCTTAAGGCTCTTTGAACATTCTCATAATTTGCATGACCAAGTGTTTGATGCCATAATTCAAGGCTATTACATTTACCTACTTTGGAAAAATAAGAAAAAGGTTGTGAGCCAAGTACTTGCTGGTCCTTTTGAATAGACTGAGAAGACAAAAGATGAGGCTGCTTGTTCTTCAAACACTGCAAGTTGAAATAATATAGTCCATCTTTAAGAACTCCCTTGAGCAGGACCCCTTGTGTTTCCTGGTCCTTTACAAAACAAAAGCTTGGATGAAATTCAAAGAATACTTTGTTGTCCTTTGCAAACTGAGAAACACTCAGTAGATTTCTACTGATTTTAGGCACATGTAATAGATTTTTCAGAACATAAACTTTTGAGTGATTGGGATGTTGGATGAAGGAATTACCAAAGTGTGAAATAGTTGCTGCCTCTCTATTCCCCATTAAGAGTTTGTTGTTTCCATTGTACTCAGCTGCAATATTGAGATTCTCAAGTTCATTTGTTACATGGTTTGAAGCCCCTGAGTCAGGGAACCAACTTGTTTCTGAGCCAACATCAGAGTAGGTATTTGATCCATGGATTTGCACCATATTCAAGCTGGGATTTCTTCTTTGTGGCTGTTGCTGGTTTTGATTTCTACTTGGGTTTGCAGATGCTGTGTCATACCTGTACCAGCATTTGTCTGCTCATATTTGGCATTGTGGCCTATTTCCTCCATTCCTTCCACGGCCTCTACCTCTATAAGAGCCTCTTCCTCCTCTTCCACCTTGAAAGCTGTTTTTGTTTCCCTTGAACTGACTGTAATTCTGATTGTAGCTCCTTTGTGGGTTTTGAGTTACTACATTAGCATAGGGCTGTGATCCCTCTGAGCTTACAACCGAACCTTGATTCATTTCAAGCCTAGATTCATAGGTTAGCAATAGTGCATGAACTTCAGCTAAGGTGTGTGGAGGAAATATTGAAGTGACATTTACCACCACTGAGTCATACTCAGATCCCAGACCAGTTAAGACATGGAGTATCTGGTTTTGTTCTGACACCCTTTCACCAGCAATAGCCAAGATATCATAGTGATTTTTTATCTTGTTGAGATATTCTCTCATAGATAAGCCAGCCTTTTTCATGGTTTGAAGTTTTAGTTTATATTGCATTATTCTAGCTGAAGATTGGCTTGCAAAATTGTTTTCTATGGCTTCTCATATTTCTTGGGCAGAGTTTAAACCGACCATCATCACCAAGATTCCATCACTAAGAGAAGACATGAGCCAAGAAGCTAAAAGCTGGTCTTGCATAACCCAATAAAGATAATCTGGGTTTACCTGAGTTTCATTAGACTGTGGATCTGTGGTTATCTTCTCTGGTTTCTGAGTCTCTCCATTGATATATCCCTCAACTCCATAACCTCGAATGGCAGTGATGACTTGCTGTTTCCAGATCAGGTAATTTGTTTCATCAAGCTTTGTTGAGATGAGCTGACTGTTGGGTTGGATTAAAGATCCCATGGCCGCTGTGTTTGAAGCTGGCTGCATTGTTGTAGAGCTTGAGGATGAACTCATGTTTTGTTTTGTTATTTATTTATTTATTTATTTATTTATTTATTTTAAACAGCTGGGTAAAAGATGATAATCAGAGGCAGGATTCAACCCGCTCTGATACCATAATGAAATTTTGAATGCAAAATCATCATGTAAATCACGAGCAACAAAGAAAATGAAGAAAGCAAAAGAGCAGCTGCAATGTTCTTCACATAAAACCTAGAGAAAATACAATACAGGATAAGAGTACTTATACTAGACATCAAAGGTGGATCAAGTGACCAGCTATTCAACTATAAACATAATCCTACGGTGGAGAATCATCTTGACTGAAGTTTGTTAGAGAGCATGCAGGTAAGGCTGCATGGCAATTTGTCTCCATGCAGGGATCATTTGCTTTAGTTCTGGACCAATGGCATAATGCCGCGTTTGTCTTCAAGTCTGCTGCAAATAATCCGGTTTGCTAACACCAGCTTCCACTATGGATATTAATGTCAATCTTCAGAGTACTACTGAAACTGCCCTTTGTTTTTAGTTCTAGCAATCGACCCCTTAACCTCTGTCATTGCGTTGCCTATCTGCTATAGTTTGTAGTTTATGTACTTATTCTCTTGCTTCCGTGTTTTTTGTGTTTTCTTTCCCATTATCTATGGTTTGTTGTTGCTCTATGATTGAACGCTTTGCTAGGGTCTATTGCTTTATTTTAGGGAATACAACAATTGAGTGTGTTGTTTCAGGAGAAGAAAAGTGGAGAGAAAATAAAATAAGAGAAGAAGAAAAACGTTTCTAAGAGAGAGAAGAAAGAGAGAGAGAGAAAAATGTTAGAAAGAAATAGAAAAAAGAGAGAAAAGTGAAACCAACTCCTCTCGATGTGCCAGTTCAACAGGTGGTGGACTCCCCCCGGACGAGGTCCCCGAGCGCCCGCGCTACCATGAACATCCACAAAGGTCCTTCTCGACCAAACGTAGGAAGACTAACCCTAAAGAGGGGACCACGCAGGCCCTGAAACTGCCAGCTCAATTCGCCGGGAATAAGGATGTATCAGTGACCAACTCCTATCTCTTCGACATCTTCCCGAAGGGCAAGACCACGAAATGACCCACCAAGGAGCGTCGAGCTGGCTCAATCACCTACCACCTTGGTCTGGTATAATTCCACAAACCTTAACTCATATATTCATAAAATTGTAAAATTGTAAAAATAAAGAAGACGAAGAAGAAGAGGGGAAGGAGAAATAGAGTTTTTGTATGTTTTACATGATAGAGTTCATCATCGTGAAGAAAGTAAACTTTACCAGAACAACATTTTGCTCCTTGGAAATGAAAAACTATGAAAAGTAGGACTAATTTTCTGAATCCTGCAACTTTTAACCCGCATTTCGAATATACAACATTTGCTCCAAGAATTAGTACCTATCAATCAAAACCAAGTGAATGTAGCAAGCAAGTTCGCCACAGAGCAAGTATCTCATGCGATTTTGAGGATAAATGAGCCCTTGATTTGTCTCTTCCTTTCTTCTTGAGCCAAAATGGGATCTTTGAGCTCATCTCCATTTTTCCTGCAAATCTTTATTCTCCGACCAGACTCATGTAACAAAAATGGCCACTGGCAGGGCAACAATCATGATCAGAAGCAGCGCCTAGCTAAAATCCTCAGTAAGAGAGTCGTACATTCTATTTGCTGGGTAATAACAAATGTACTAGTCACAAGTGTGTGAGAAAGAAGAAAAACCGTTCAGTTGATTTGTATATATGTCTTGCTCGAATGATTAAAGATTGTATTAGGCTCTTTTCTGTGATTTTATTGTTGACTCTTGAACAAGTGCAGCGTAGAGGTTTGGATAGCCTTATAAGTTTGTAATTATGAAATCCCAGTTTGATGGATGATTAACATGTTGATACTTTTCATTTTGCTCTATATTATCATAGCTGATGGGATTTGTTATCAATGATAGAACAGTGATATCCAATGATTTATCTTAGTATCTCATGGTTTGCTCTATAACATTGAATTGGTGTTGCTCCTACTTAGTTGTTATACTGGAAGCTTGGAGTTAATCAAAAGAAAGTTATTGTGCTTGCAGAGTTTCCCAAGTTAACTGAATTTAAATGGTTGGGTGCTAGAGAGATCAAATGGGCAATACTAGTATTGCCTGGATAAATGTGCTTCATCACGGGTCTCAAATAAAGTGAATATAATTAAAATATCATGATAATTTTAGTTTATTATTGAATGACAAAGTTCAAATATTTTAAATCGTAATAATTAAAATATTACTAGCTTGATCATGTTAAGAAACATATTCATTTTGTACAAAATCAATATATTCATCGTGTTAAGAAACATATTCATCTGAGAAACAAACATGTTCATCTTATAATTTAACATATTCAGCTAATAAAAAAACATACTCATCTTATAACATAAAATCTTCATCTTATAATTTGACATGTTCATTTTACAATGAAACATATTCATCATGTTAAGAAACATATTACGTACAAAATTAACTTATTCATCTTGTACAAAATCAACATATTCATCGTGTTAATAAACATGTTCATCTGAAAAAGAAACATGTTCATCTTATAATTTAACATATTCAGCTGATAATAAAACATATTCATCTTATAACTTAACATCTTCATCTTATAATTTGACATGTTCATTTTACAATGAAACATATTCATCATGTTAAGAAACATATTACGTACAAAATCAACTTATTCATCTTGTACAAAATCAACATATTCATCGTGCTAATAAACATATTCATCTGAGAAAGAAACATGTTCATCTTATAATTTAACATATTCAGCTGATAATAAGACATATTCATCTTATAACATAACATCTTCATCTTATAATTTGACATGTTCATTTTACAATGAAACATATTCATCATGTTAAGAAACATATTACGTACAAAATCAACTTATTCATCTTGCTGTACAAAATCAACATATTTATCGTGTACAAAGTCACACCTTTAATAAATATAATTATTGATAATATTATCATTACACCTTTTAAACTTTTTCGAGATTTTATATACAAATTACATGTAAAATTTCCTACCACCAAATCTTATTTTAACCCAATTTATAGTTATTTCACTAAAAAAATGAATTTTAAAAAAAATATTAAAATGTAAAATCTCAAACTAATACACATTAATACAATTTATATATATATATATATATATATATATATATATATTAAATAGTCAATACCACCAAAAATTAAAAATAAAATAACAATAATAGTAAATAAATAAATTTTATATTATTTTGAATTGAATATTGTGTATAGTAGAAATGTATATTGTCCTAAATAATTTAATAATATTTAAAAATAAATTATTTACTAATATGTATGTCTAAAAATTTCATTAAGGCGGGTGACTGAAAATTTAGCGGGAGTTTCATTTTGGTGGGTAGCTTATTTAATTAAAATAAAAAAAAAAATTATGTGGCCAAAAATAAAAATAAAAAAAATGGTGTGGACATGAATCAAACGACCGGATTTTGAGAATCCGTTTTTCAATTTTTTTTTAAAAAAACGAATTTTGAGAATCCTTTTTTTTTAAACAGTCGAATTTGAAAAATTAAATAAAAAATAACCTTTTATTAAACAGCCGATTGTTCCTGATGTGGCCAAATGATCAAATGGCAAAATAACCTTTTTATTTTATTTTTATTTTCTATATGGCTGCCATTTTTTTAAGTTCATTTGTCATTTTTTTTAACCTTTGTACTTTTTAAAAATTTATGTATTTTAAAAATTCAGGTTTTATTTTTCGGGGCCGTTGCATTTTAAAAATTCAGGTGTTAAAAATTTGGGTATTTTAAAAAGTCGGGTCCTTCGGGGCTGTTACATATCATTTTCTAGTTTTTTTTGTTATTCTTTTCTTTTTGTTTGTCTTTTAAAATATGAATCTAGTTTTTCTTTTTCTCAAATTAACGGTGTTATATATTATGTTAACTTTAAGACTAATATTGATAGTTTTACAAGATTTAGGCCCCGAATTGAAAAAAAAAAATTTAGGCCCCGATTTGATAGTTAACCTATCTTTCAGGTCTTGGATTGAAAAAAATCCTCTTAATAAACATGTTCATCTGAAAAAAAAAACATGTTCATCTTACAATTTAATATATTCAGCTGATAATAAAACATATTCATATTCTAACATAACATCTTCATCTTATAATTTGACATTTTCATTTTACAATGAAGCATATTCATCATGTTAAGAAACATATTACGTACAAAATCAACTTATTCATCTTGTACAAAATTAATATATTCATCGTGTTAATAAACATGTTCATCTGAAAAAGAAACATGTTCATCTTATAATTTCACATGTTCAGCTGATAATAAAACATATTCATCTTATAACATAACATCTTCATCTTATAATTTGACATGTTCATTTTACAATGAAACATATTCATCATGTTAAAAAAAATATATTACGTACACAATCAACTTATCCATCTTGTACAAAATCAACATATTTATCGTGTTAATAAACATATTTGTCTGAGAAATAAACATGTTCATCTTATAATTTAACATATTCAACTTATAATAAAATATATTCATCTTATAACATAGCATCTTCATCTTATAATTTGACATGTTCATTTTACAATGAAACATATTCACCATGTTAAAAACATATTACGTACAAAATCAACTTATTCTGTAACACCCCGCTATTTTAATACTATCAGAGTACGCATTTTCGCAAATTTACTGATTAGCTTAATAAAATATTTAGTTGCGAAAACTGATTCGAAGTGCTACCGTGAAAATCTGACTGAAAACCGTTAAAATTTTAAACTGAAAATAAAACGGTTATAATATCTTAACCGACTAACGTCGGATCAAAAGTTGTTTAAAAGTACTG
>CACSLK010003174.1:5089661-5105152 GCA_902706635.1 Striga hermonthica
TCTTCATTAAGGAATGTAGTTGAGAGGATATTTGGTATATTCAAATCAAGGTTTGTGATTTTCAAATCCCCACCTCCATTTCCGTTTCATACGCAAGCGGCGTTGGTATTAGCATGTGCAAGGTTACATAACTTTTTACAAAAAGAATGTCGCTCAGATGAATTTCCATCGAACCTGAACAAGAAACATGTCAATCTTGTCCAAAAATCGAAGGAGATAAAAATTTTGGTCCATTTTTTGAAAGTCAGGAACAACAAAGAGCGACCGCTAATGCATGGAGGGATGCAATAGCAAATGAAATGTGGAACGATGCTATAAAGTAGAACTTGGACTTGCTTATTATTTTTATTTTATATGAAATTGTATGAGACACAACTTTTGTGTTCATCACATTTGCACCATATTGATTTTTTTTACTTTATGTTTTTCAATATTTTAATTTTCCACACAATTTTATATAATGATCATAATATCGCCAAATATGTGTTTCAAACATAATTGTTATTATTGTTGTCAGTCAAAATTATAGTTATTTCTTGAGATTACGTGGTTGATTTGATAGTATAAAAAATTATAAATGAGATAAAAAAATATAGTTATTGTATGTCTTTGAGATTATGTGGTTTATTGAATAGAATAAAAATTATAACAATTTTGACTATTTTTGTACAAAACGATAAATAAACAACAATAAAATAGAAAATTAACATTTCTCATTTTCAAAATGATATTTATTTTCTTTCATTTATAATATTGTCACAAGTTCTCACAATGATATATTTATATATTAATGCTGATGTTTTTCAATCATTAATAAAAGTCTACAAAATTTTTGAAAAGTCTTAAGAAATCTATAGAAGTCCTGCACAATACCACATACCACATGTCACTTCGCGGATTTCTAGTAAATTCTAAAAAATCTATAAAAACTAATAAAATCCAATAAAATCATATTCCCAGTAAAATCTTAAAAAGTCTTTTAGAATCTTAAATTAATACACCCCTTATTTTAAGGAGTGGATTTATTAATTTAATTTATGTGAAGATAATGTGAATATTAGTGTATGATGCAGAAAAAAAACACAAAGTGAGGGTCCATAAGCCTCTTTTCCCCTATCAAATAAAAGATCATGTCTACAATCCACATGCTTCCATGTGATGGGCTATTATCATTTTCCCCATTTTAATCAATTTTTTTCCTTTATTAAGGCGTTACCCTGCTCCTTTACTTTCAATATATTTGTTAATATAATTATGGCATTTTTATTTATTTATTTATTTATTTGTGCAGAAAAAGAAAACAACATTGAAAAATAGGGACTCGGTTATACAATGGATAAAAGCTGCAAAATTAGATATTTTAGTTTTATTTTTTATTCTCTAATTACTACTATTTTCTATAATTACTACTACTTTCGTTTTGTGATCGGCTAAAAAAATAATCTTTTGGCAGACAAGGGATTATTGTCAACGTTTTATTCGGTTTTGCTATGAAGTCAACAGTTGACTCTATAGTGGAGTCAACTTTCTATATACAACAAATGAACCTATCATATTAATAAATTATATTAATGTTATATAAGTAATCAGAGAATGTAGTATTTTTACTTGTTGTATATAAAATGTCGGCTCCACTAATCAGAGAATGCAGTATTTTTACTTGTTGTATATAAAATGTCGGCTCAACTATGGAGCCAACTGTTGACTCTATAACAAAACTGGTATTTTGTCAAATTAAACGACCAAATATCAAACAAATGACATTTACTCAACTTTTAAAACCGAATTATGCCATTGATTGCGCCACATATTAATGAAAAAATAAAGATGGTATGTTATGATTTATTATAAAGCGTTTGAATTAATATTGAGGAAAAGAAGTGCATATAGTTGGCATAATTATTGCAAATAAAAGCTAAAAGTTAGATAAGACCAAATAGTGGACACAAGATGTAATTTATATACATAAAGAATGACAAAGAATTTAATGAAAAAATAATATCGTTTCTGCTTTTTTTACTAGAGTTAATTGTGACAACAATAGTTATATTTTATATTAATTGAGTAATATATTTTTTTTTAAATAATTTATCACATAATAGTTATTATTATAAGTAATTATATTTTACATTAAATTGTATAAGAAAGTTAAATAGGTACAACATAATTATTTCATAAAACTTTTTCTTCACTTTATTAATTATAAGATTAATATTATTATTTTTTATCTGATTAAGCGATTATTTGTTGTAAGTAAACTAACTGGTTTAATGGTATAGTCAAACCTCTGAAAATCGTATAACCAAATATTAAAATAATAAATTTAATATTTATTTAACTAATTAATTGGTTATGCTCCCTCAAAATTATAATAATTTTATATTTCATTAAATACTTTCTAACGAATATAAGGATACATATATCGTTAAATAGTTTTATATTATTTATTTTTACTAACGTATAAATATTAGAATATAATATCATGTTATAATATTTTAATATTATATGCGGATATATAATTATAATCCTCTGATTATATTTCTGCATATATACATGAATCGACTACTAGTTTAATAAATAAAAAGCACTTTAACCATTATGTTCTTATTTATTTTATATATTGATTAATTAATAAATGTATCTTTTATTATATCATGAAAGTTAATCACTTTCCATTGGCTAGAAACTTAAAAACTCATCTCAATTTCTGCTCTCTCGCGAAAACCTCTCAAACCCTAGCCGTCGACACAGCCCAATAGTCACTGTTCTAATATCCTCGTATCGTCCCACCGGGGTGACCATCGACGAAGGTGTTCAGGTCGTCCTTTTCTGACTTAGACCAGGTAACAAGACATATCCTTTTGTCCACATGGTCCGATACTGACAATTCTCTTTAAGCATTCCACCAAGCATCATCAATCATAGGAGCTTCGGCTCCATATGGCCAGGGACTCCTTTACCAAGGACCCCGAGGGCTCTCATGTGTTCTTCGCAGACCACGCGTATGCCGGTCTATCTTACCTCTCAAAACCCAATCTCTTAAAGCTTTCCCAGCTCTATAGAGTCCTTATGAATCATTTCGCTTCCGACGCCATTCACTTTACGGTGGGATTTTCCATCATCAGTCGTTGCATACTTAATTCTTTTAACCCATTTTTCTTTTTCGACTATTACATGATGAAAGCCCAAAAGGGCTCGTCTTAGCTATTTTGTCACAATAATGCGAACTTCCTAGACAATATTTCTTTAAGAACCCCATCATAGCAGGCTAAGTACTTCTTTGGTAAGACCTTCGCCTGGAACCTACGACTTTTCTTCTGATTGGATCCACAAAAAACATGCCCAACGTCCATCCCCAAAGCCCAACATGGATTATAGAGACCTGATCAAAAAATTGAACGAGACTCCCAACAATCTTACCCTCTCACCGATGACCTCGACTTTAGGTCGCTCAGTGGCCTACCTTCTATGCCTTGCACTTTTCATTTTCGAACTAGGTATTTTTTTAATTACCTATGATCTTCTTCTCCTTATATTTTCATCTTATTTCACTTGACTGATGCACTTTGTTCTGCCTATTTGGCAGATCCTATACTGAAGAAGGCCCGACAGAGCCCCGTTTTTTTGGGCAAGCCCCCGCAGCCCACTATAGCCAATGCTGGGGGAACATCTATGGTGTTGCAGTCTTCTCACTAGCCTTCCTTCCTCGCCGATCTTCCTCCTTTCCAACTGGGCCCTACCTTGGTGTTGCCCTTAATGGCCAACTTCTATAGTGTCACACAGGGTCTACATTGACGAACAGGGACAGGCCTACATTAGGCCTGGGTAGGCTGAAGCCCAGGCCTATCTTTTTTTTTCTTTAACAACTATTAGTTTAAAATTTATTTATTGCGTTTCTAGCCTAATCCAATAAACCCACTCACTAACCCCATCAAAATGATTCACTTATCTATTTAAGTCAATATACTAAAATTACCAATTTAATAAAATATTATATATTGATTATGCATCCTTTCCATTAGGCACTAACCACAAAATACCACTATACACCAAACTCCAATCAAATAAAGCCATGCCCCTTGATACGACAATTAGTAGGACTTCGCCTCAGACCGGTCGTGATCTGAGTTTAGTCACAGTTATATATTGGGAAGAAGCTAGGCGAGGGGCTTGCATGCGCAGATACAGGGTTCAGATGAGTAGAAGCTAGACGGAGACTAGCTCGGCGGAATACTAAGAGATTGATGAGCTAGGCGAAATACTAAGATATTGATGAGCTAGGCGGATGTGATCGCCTAGGCAGCTAGGCATCTCAGCAGCTAGGCATCTTGGCACCTAGGCATTTCAGCAGCTAGGCACCTCGACACCTAGACAACTCGGCCTAAGGGTTTTGCCGAGGGGACCAGAGCCCGGAGGTGGCTTTGTGATCAAGTCATAATGAGGTTCACAACCTCAAGGACTCTCAACATTCGAGATCTCTTGACCTGATTGAGAGATAAACACCGGAAAGACTTCTTGTCCCACGAGGAGTCTTTAACTTCACCTATAAAAATACACATGTTCATTCATATTACACAACACACATACACGCATTATCTCGATACTCTGTCGTTTTTCTCTCCGGAATACCACTGACTTGAGCGTCGGAGTGTCCACGGCGGGACCACTCCCAGCGTGTTTTGCAGGTACCGACGATCAAGGATATGCAACCCGGTTCGAGAGGTTCGAGAATTTGTGGTACAATAAATTACCGCCGTCTGTGTGAAACTCAGTCGTATACCAGAGTATCAGAGGTTGCTCTTTCTCACTATAAAAAAAAAGAGCGATAAGGATCATAACAGGAGATAACTCGAAGAAGAACTTGACGAAGAAGATAGATGCGGCGTGGACTCAGAGGGCTTTTGAAAGAGCCCCCGCCGGGATGGTCATCACTTCCTGCCACCCCAAAAGAGATGTTGTCGGCCCCTAGCATGACCTTGACTTTGACGCTAGGAGCTCAGGGGCACTTGGCGAACCCAGGAGGATCGGGTGGCCTGACAAACAAGGGGAAGGAGCTAGGCACCCCGGTCAACGAGGGAGTGAACCAGGCCGTTTTGGGATCCGGGAGTAACGGGTGTCAGAAGGGCTCATTTGATAACAAGCAGATGGTCGTGGCAGGAGGACAAAACCCTCCAGAGGACAATTTTCCTTCAACATCACATGGGGATCAAGTCTTCCATATGACCAGGTCGGAGTTGGATAGGATCACTGCTGAGACGATAGGCCGTGCTCAAGAAGTAGATAGAAGAACTCATAATGAATTGTATCGGCAACCTCCACCGCAACAGCCACCTGCGCCTCAACAGCAGTACCAGCATCAGGAGAGAGGCGAGGATGATGACACCATTTTGGTAACCTCCTGCCAGGCTGCGACGACATAGCTGGATGGGTTAACCTTGGAGAGGTTGGCAGCTCAAATGCGTGAGCTACAAGCTCGGGACCAGGGTAAGAGACCCATAGTTTCACGAGGACATCCTTTCGCAGAGGATGTCTTAGGAGGGGATTTTCCTAGCAACTTCAGGGTCGAATTTGTCCTATGATGGATCGGCAGACCCAACTAGGCATTTGAGATCCTTTGATAACATAGCCGTGCTGCACATATATAGCGATGTTGTAAGTTGCTGAGCCTTTTTGATGACGTTGAAAGTGTCAGCGCAGAATTGGTTCCACCAGATACTAGCGGGATCTATTTGATAGTTTTGAAAAGTTTAGATCTTTGTTTCTGAACCAGTTCACAAGCTCTAGGAAGCACGAGAAGACGTATCTCTAACTAATTAAATGCACCAGAAAGAAGGGGAGACCTTGCTGCAGTATGTAGCGTGATACACTAAGGAGTGCGTGGAGGTTCTCTTTGCCTCAGAAGAGATCAACGCTGGAGGTCTTACGCGGGGATTAAGGCTTAGAAAATGCAGGGATTCATTGGCAAAGAGGCCGGTAACGTCATTCGACGAGCTACTAGAGAGGTGTAGCAAATACGTGAATATGAAGAAGCAGAGTCTGACTTCATCCAAAATGACAAAACAAAGACTAAGCAGGTAGATGAGAAGCCTCGATAGAGTGATCGACGAACTGCCCCTAAGGAACCAAAGCCTCTGCCCTCACCGTGAAAATTTTCAGCAGGAAATGATAGATATTGCCGGTACCACCGCGATTATGGCACTCTACCAATTTTTGTCGAGAGTCGAAGGATTAAATTGAGCGGCTCATTAGGGTCGGTCACTTACAAGGGTTCGTGATCAAGGATAAAGAGGGCCAAGAAGATCGTCGCGAAGGGCAGGAGTCAGGTGACAAACGAAAGAGGACTGATGAGAAACCTGACAGACCAGTCAAGAAAGGCATAATGCACATGATCGCGGGGGGTCCTATGGATAGATATTCACGTAGGGTAAGGGTGTTGCCAACGAAGTGGCTGAGGTGCAGATGCAGAAGAGCTCCGCCACTCTGAAGTTTGGAGCTGATGATGTGCAGGGGGTTGTTGTCCTACATAATGATGCCTTAATCATCACCGCAGATGTGACTAGCTATGATGTGCAGAGGGTGCTTATAGATACATGGAGCTCGGCGGACATAATGTTCTTGAAGTGTTTAAAGCAGATGGAGTTAGACGTGAAGGTCGAGCCGATCCACACTGCTCTCTATAGCTTCAACGGTAGCGAAGTTCACCCCGTTGGCAAAGTTAGCTTAACTGTGGCGTTGCGAAGGTCACCTCTGGGGAAGGTGAAGATGGTCCGTTTCTTGGTCATGGATTCTAGCTCGGCGTACAACATCATACTGGGGCAGCTTAGCTTGAATTCATTCCAGGCTGTCGTCTCCACTTATTGCATGAAGAATAAGTTCCCCGTAGGGAATGAGGATGGAGAAGTGACAGGTGACCAGCTACAATCTCGGTGGTGTTATGAGGTCACATTTAAGACAGTCACGGTGCAGAATAAGAGAAGGAAGGACGAACTACCTGAGTGTACCTACCGGGAAAAGAAACAAGTGTTGGGGATAAGCTCCCAGGACGAGCTGATGGAAGTTGAATTAATAGAGGAGAAAATGGCAAAGATAACAAAAGTAGGTCAACATTTGGCGGTCGACATTCAAGGCGCGTTGATTGCACTATTGAAAGAATTTGTGGATGTCTTCGCCTTTTCAGCTGACGATCTCACAAAAATCAGTCCCGAAGTGGCAGAGCACAAGTTAAACATCAATCCAACTATGAGGTCAGTTAAGCTTAAAGAAGGAAATTTGGTATCGAGCTAGATGTGGTTATTGAAGCCGAGGTGGAGAAGTTGTTGAAGGCGGGGCATATACGACCCATTCAATTCCTGGAGTGGTTGTCCAATTCGATTACGATTAGAGAAAGGGAGAGAGAAAGTGGAGGATGTGCTTAGACTTCAGGGTTCTGAACAAAGCCTGCCCTAAAAATCACTACCCCTTACCACGTATCGACCAGCTCGTCGATTCTACAGCCGGATGCGAGTTGTTGAGTATGAAGGATGCCTCCCAGGGGTACCATTAGATCCCTCTTGTCGAGGAGGACTAGAAAAGGGTTAGCTTTGTGACGTCCAAGGACACCTATTGCTACATTGTCATGCCCTTTAGATTGAAGAATGCATGAGCCACCTATCAACGGTTGTTAGATAAAATGTTCAAGGAACAGATAGGCCGAAACATGGAGGTCTATGTTAATGACATGCTAGTGAAAAGTTGGAAGGCGGATGACCATGAAGTAGACTTGCGCGAGACATTCGGCACATTGCGGCAGTTTTGTATGAAGCTCAACCCGACCAAGTGTAAGTTTGGGATAAGGTCGGAAAAATTTCTGGTTACCTCGTAACAGAGAGGGGCATAGAAGTCAATCCAAAAAAGGTGCGAGCGGTCATTCATATGCAGGCACCAAGAAACTTGAGGGAGGTGCAGATCCTTACTGGGCGCCTAGCAGGGTTGAGCAGGTTCATAGCTCAATCCGCATAAAGAAGTTTTCCTTTCTTTCGGGCCTTGAAGAAGGGATCTCATTTCGAGTGGACACCACAGGCACAACATGCATTTGAGAGGTTGAAAGAATTTCTGGCTGAGCTTCCTTAACTTACAAAACCGGAAACATGCAACACGTTAGTTACATATCTATCGGTGGGACACGAGGCCATTAGCTCGGTGTCGATATATGAGGAGCATGGACAGCAGAAACCAATATACTATGCTAGTCGAATACTGCAAGGCACTAAGCGTCGATACTAAGATGTGGAGAAGGCCGTGCTGAGCTTATCTCTATAGCCAGAAAATTGCGCCCCTCTTTTCAGACGCATAAGGTCATGGTGCGGACCAATTACCACTTAAAGACTCTAGGTTTCCCCTCGGCCTCGGGGAGGATGGTGAAGTAAGCAGTTGAGCTAGGCGAATAAAATGTACACTTTGACGTGCGAAAAGCTATTAAAGTCCAAGCGTTTGCTGACTTCATACATGAGTGCACGTTGGGAGCCGAGGCTGGACCATGGATGGTGTATGTTGACTGATTGTCGGCAGTAGAAAGAGCAGGTCTCGGTATCTTGGTGATAACACCAGAAGAAGATCACTTGGAGTTTGCGGTTAAGTTGTCCTTTAGAGTGTCAAACAATGAGGCATAGTACGAAGTTGTCATCAAGAGAATTCAGCTTGTCCTGAAGGAAGGAGCTTGGCAGGTAATCAATCACTCAGATTCTCAGCTCGTGGTCAAACAGATCACAGGTGAGTATGAAGCTAAGGAGGAGCGCATGAAGATGTATTTGATAGAGGTCCATGTGATGTTAAATGAATTTGTGACCTAGGAATTGATACAGATACCACATGGAGAAAATGGTAGGGCTAATCTACTATAAAAAATGGTTGTGTCGCTTGTTGATTTCCGATCTCGGTCGGTTACACTGATGGATATGACTAGTAGCACTTTAGATCAGGTGCTAGAGGTTGAGGAGCAAAGGGATTGGAGGTCGCCCTTAATACAATGGTTGCAGGAGCCCGTCACGGCAAAGGATATCAGGGACGACCCAGTCGGAAAAAGGGCATTGAGGTTCTACTTGCAGAATGAGATCCTATACAAGCGATCTTACATGGGGCCTCATCTCATGTGCATTTCTGAGCAAGACGGAGAATACGTGCTTATGAGGTGCATGAAGGATACTGTAGCGACCACATGAAGGCTAGGGCATTAGTTGGGAAAGTACTTCGGGCTGGATATTTCTGGCCTAAGATGAGGATGATGGCACAGGACCTTGTGCGAAAATGTAAGAAGTGTCAGCAACATGGTCCATTGATCCATCGAGCGGCCGAGAACATGGTTCCAATCAGCTCGCCCTTGCCTTTTACTCATTTGGGGGTTGATATAGTTGGACCCTTACCCCAGGCAACGGGCTAGCGAAATTTCTTACTTATGGCAGTAGATTACTTCTCCAAATGGATTGAGGCCAAGCCATGGCGACGATCACAGAAGAGAGGGTGATAAAATTTCTTTTTAGCAATACCTGCTGTTGATACGGCATCCCCCGAGTGGTCATATCTGATAACGACACTCAGTTCAGAGGTCAGCGTACGATGAGGTGGTGCGAGAAGATAGGCATAAAACAACAGTTTGGCTCGGTAGCCTAACCCAGGTGAATGGGCAGGCCGAGGTCACTAATAGATCAATCCTGAATGGGCTAAAGGCTAGGCTGGAAAGAGCTTCAGGAGCTTGAGTGGACGAGCTTGATTCGGTGCTTTGGTCAAATTGGATGACGCCGAGGACCTCAACGGGAGAGACGCCATTTAGTTTGGTCTACAGTATGGAGGTCGTTATCCCAGTTGAGGTCTGACTCAACTCAGAACGGGTTAGCACCTACACGGAAGAAAGGAATGTCGAGCTCCGAAGGGAGGCACTGGACCTGATGGACGAGTTGTGTGGTCAGGCTGGATTGAGGACGGCGGCTTACAAGCAGCAGATGAGGGCCACCTATGACAAGTCAGTTCGAGCTTGATGATCCTAAGAAGGGGACTTGGTTTGGCGTCAGCATGACGCCTTGAAGCATGTTGGGAAGTTGGAGCCGAACTGTGAAGGCCCTTATACTGTCGAAAGGGTATTCGTGGGGGGCGCTTATGAACTTCGCGATGCTGAGGGGTGGCTACTACCGTGACCGTAGAACATATTACATTTGAAGAAATATTACGCATAGTTGGAGACACGTTATTTTTAATTTCTTTCGTTTGTTTTTGTTATGTTTCAGCAAGACATGTAATAAGATTGCATTTGAAGTTTTATCAGCTTGACTCTTTTCTTGTATAGAATGTGTAAGGAAAACAACCTGTTAATCTCGTCTAAGCTCGCGGAGCTAGGCGATGACCTTCGTAGGGCGAAAGCCTGTTAGTCTCATCTAAGCTCGTGGAGCTAGGCGACGACCATCATAGGGTAAAAGTCTTTTAGTATCACCTAAGCTCACGGAGCTAGACGACGACCTTCATAGAGCGAAATCCTGTTAGTCTCACCTAAGCTCGCGGAGCTAGACGACAACTTATGTAGGGCGAAAGCCAGTTAGTCTCACCTAAGCTAGCAGAGCTAGGCGACGACTTTCATAAGGCAAAAGCCTGTTAGTCTCACCTAAGCTCGCGGAGCTAGGCAATGATCTTCCTAGCGCGAAAGCCCATCAGTCTTACCTGAGCTCGCAGAGCTAGGCGGCGACCTTCATAGGGCAACAACATGTCAATCTTTCTAGGCTCGCGGAGCTCGATGACGACCACTAGGGTCTAAATCTGTTAAATTCTAGCTGAGGCTTGTCGTGGCCGTCGCGCGAAGTTGGGTATGCGAGTCTTGAAAGATTTAGTAATAATTGTGCTGGTGCAAAAGCCCATTGTCACGATGCTAAGTATTTGCAAGACTTGGTGAATGAATCTCTTCACGAAAGAAGAGATGTGGTTACTTATGCAATAATGAATTATGTAATTATGCGGCGCTTGAAACAAGTAACGGCGATACGTAGATGTTGCATTATTATCATGGTGTTAAAAGGCAATAAGGGAGTCGTTCACAAAAGATAGAAAAGAAAAAACACGATGCGTTGACATATGAAAGCATACGATAAAAAAAGTTCGAGATTACATGCTAGAATAACGGGAGTTTGTTCAACACATCTACTTTAGCACAAAAAAAAATCACATATAAATCTAAGAAGGTGGCACGACGTCCTCTTGCACGATGATCTTCTCCACCTCCATTCCGACTTGGAACGCAGCGGCATCCGCAGCGGCCTCTAAGGCTTGCTCCCACCAAGGATGGGTCGGGGGGATAAACTTGTCGCTGTTCTATCCAACTGGGTTAGGGAGGCCTCTTTTCATTGCGGCCTCATCCTCAGAGACGGTAAAGCCTTGGGCCTTCTCCTAGGCTTGGGTCCACGTGACCCCCTCTTGGAAATACTGAAGGCAGACCGTGCAGATCCGCTTGAGGGACGCCTTGGAGTCATGGTAGCGCGACAGTAGCTCGACTCGGTAGCACTCGAGAAAGCATCCTCCGAGATTCGAGAAAAGGAAGGAAGTCAAGCCCTCTACGAGGGCCTAGGCGATGCGCTCATCAACTGACTGTCGAAGCTTATCGAACTCGGCGTCTTTGGCTTTGAGCTCGACATCTTTGGCTTCGAGCTTACCCTGGATCTTCTCCTTCTTGGCCTTCTGGAGGTCGGTGAATCGCTCTTTGCTCTTTTCCACCTCATCCTTGAGGGATATCACCTTGGCATCGTTTCCTTCCACTTGCTCTTCGAGAAGAGGAGCTATGCCAGCCAAAGCCTATTTGGGCAAAGGGTTAGTTTTGCATCAATTTTACAATATCTGTTTATTGAAGATGTAAGTTAAGGGTGGTAGAATCGTATCAGACCAAGGTGTTAGGTGATGGCGCCATTTCATTGTCTAGCACTTTGGGAAGATGTTAAGGAGATAGGAGTTTGTCACCGATACATACTTATTCCCGGCAAGTTGAGCTGGCCGTTTCAGAGCCCGCTGGGAATGGGTGGTCGGATCGACGCCCTGTGCCGGTGCGATCCTCTTTTTAGGGCCAGTCTTCTTGCGCTTGGTCGAGAAGGACCTTTGCGGCGGTGTTGGGAACTATGAGGATCTCGTTATGTACAAGTCACGAACTCAATAGCAAACGTAAACCTATGTGCAAAGCATCTAAAGGTTTGACGTAGAAAACTTAAGGCTTAAAATCTTCTGAATCTGGCGGATTCGAGTTGATCGGGAATAGCACTAGAGCAGGCCACGAACACTGTCGGGTCGCGGTTCTGGGATGGTCGTGTCGCGTCTGGCGTCGGTCGTGTCGCGCGGGTTTGTCGGATCGCGGCGGTCCTCTATCTGGTCACGACATCAATCAACAGCGGTCGGGTCGGCGGGTCGTGGCTTTCGGGTCATGACTCGTCGGCTCAGTTGATCTCCGGGATTGATGAATATATGTATCTCAATTACCTTGGGATCCTCTACTGTATATCTCGAATACCTCTTCAACTTGTATCGGTATAGCAACAAGAAGAATTAAAGCTCGAACAAACTTAGAGAGAGAGAGAGAGAGGCGCGCGATTTTATGAATATCACACGTATGAGAATTTTGCTCTCTTCTTCTCTTTTTCATGAGCCTAATGGTGTATATATAGAGCTATAGTAGGGAACCTTAGGAGATTAAGGATATGGCTTCTTAATTAATTAGACTAACTGTGGGCCAAGCTCACTACTCTAATTAATTAAATAATATTATGGGTCACTAACATAATATTATTGCACTTCCTTTTCCTAGTCCAACTTACATTGAGACTCCAATAATAATTACCCGAATTACCTTCCCATGTTTAAGATATAACGTCCATTAGTTAATTCGATTACTATAATCAAGAATTAATTAATTTATTATTATTTCATCGAAGCTAGCACTCGTTCATCACATTATTACTATGTTGGAATTTAATCCACCTGCAGGGTTTAGCATAATAATCCTTCATGAACTCACTCCGGGACATCATCAAACTAAACGTGCATGGTGACCGTAAATATCCTAACAGTACATTATATATACAATAATATTACCCAAGGCAGTAGGACTATTAATTCAATGAACTGAACCTCACTCATGTGAATGAAAATAATATATACTGTAAATATATATATATATGTCTGCTTAATATCTTACGGGTTAAGAGAACGTAGTAATTAACCGAGGCCTAGTTCATTTACGACGATCAGTATAAAACGAACTTCTCCTCTCTGAGATCCTATTCAATAAATAAATGTACTAGTTCAACTAATCAGTCAAGACAAACTTTACCGTTGACACTACAACAGTTCGGATGGGATGTTCATTTCCATCTAGGTTGTGAACCACTATTTTTGTTTTGCAAGTAACTGATAGAATGATCTTCAGTTCGCCCGATGAAGACCCACTATATCTAAGTTCAAAACAATAGAACATAAAACTTGTTTAATCTAACATGTTTCTCATTCATAAAGGGTAAAAGTGTAATATCATCCAAACCCAAGCTTTCAGTATATAACACTAACAGACAGCTCACGGTAGCGCAGGTGCTCTGGGACCTCATCCGGGGGTAGTCGACCACCTGCTCAGCCGACACATCGGGAGGAGTCGGCACTACTTCTAAGGACTTGGCGGGAGTAACAGCCACGGTTTTGAAGAGTTCTTCTACAAGACAAATAAGGGATAAAGAAATACAATAAAATGGGTTATATAAATAGGACTATCGTAAAAAAAAGGTTAGGCAATATGACGGCAACTCATGGTGCCAAGGCCTACCTATGTCAGCCATGGGGTTTGCAGCACTGTTTGATAGCTGAAAGTGCTGAAGGAGTCGGTCGTTAGTGGTCAGCTTCACCACGTGGAGAGGGCGATCATTTCACTGCTGATGAGGGTGTCGTATTCGGCATTCTGCTTCGTGTTATTGCGCTGACCTGACAGCTCATCTAGCCAGTCTAATGGGAATCGAAGGTATCGGGAGGAGGACGGACAAAGTAAAATTTTATTTTCCAATTATGCACCTTCGACTTTGGTTGGTCTAAGAAATGGGTATTGTTGCGGCGAATGAGGTAGGGTGAGTTGTTCAAGGGCCTGAGACAGAGGCAATAGAAACATAGCTCGGGGTCAAGTTTGCCGAGGCGCGCTAGACATACCATGATGAAACCAACGAAGAGGCGGATCGCGTTGAGAGAAAGTTGGTTCAAGAGTAAGCGGTACAACCGGCTCAACTGGAGTAGGCCAGAGTGTAAAGGAAATCTCAGCCCGACATCGGCTGGATATAGGAAAAAGTTATAGAAGTCAGGTGGCGGGTTCTCGTACAAATCTCCGGGTCATGGAAGTTTGAGTTTCCATCCTCGGGGCAATTCAATTTTTTTGACAAGTGCGGTTATTTGGTTATCCGAATAAGAGGAGATCAGGTTGGAAGGCGTGGCCTGAGAGCGGGTAGCACCCTCTTTTGCTTTGTTATTATAGGAGATCGACATGTCGGAAGCTGCGAACGTCGAGGCCGTGAGGGCCAAGGTAACGAAAGGATCTCCTATAGGTGTGGAATGTGATGTAGGAGAGGTGGTACTAGTGTTCGTGGTATGTTGGAGGGCTCTATTGAGTACAATAACCTGACAATAATGGACGAGCATGTGCGAAAAAAAAAATATAATAAAAAAGACATTAAACAAATATAATGAGGGCAAACATAATGATGGTAAGCAAGGCTTAAGTGATAATGGCATACCCATGAAGCTTTCCGACATGATGCAAGGAAAGAGGTGAAGAGCCCGGTGAAGGCGAGCCCATGAAGATTGTACACGCTCGGTAATGTGTGGTGAGCCCGACGAAAGGTGCGTGATCGACGGATGAGGGGCGGTCGGCGGTCGGCAGTGTGATGCGAGCTCGTTGAGAGAATGGATCAACGGATTTCGAGAAGTTGTTGAAAGCTCTTTGTCGTAGAGAGAAAAATTATGTGGTAAGAAGAGAATGAAGAAGAGGATTTTTGGAATAATGAGAGGTGATGAATGAAGATGAAGATAGATAGGTATTTATAGTGAAATGTGGGTGAGTCTTAGTTAATCTAGACCATCCATTTGAAGGTAAATCAAGGGAGGAAAAGGAAGCTTGTTGGAGACGTTTGGAGTGGTAGGTAAAAAGAGGAAAAAGCCAAGCATGTGCCTGGTAGCTAGGCACACATGCCTAGGTGAAAATTGGAAGGCTCATGTGTGATGGGTAAGTGGTGGAGGGTCTAAACTCCTTGGCATAGACCGTGGGCTAACGGCTCGGCACTCTCAGCTCTCTGAATCGCGCACGACGGGCCGTGGTACGAAGCTCAGCGACTCGGTATAGGTCACGGAAGCTCGGCATGGTGCGCGTTGGCTCGGGCAGGTACAGCAGCTCAGCCATTTACGTACGACATCGGCATCCGCAGCTCGGCGTCCACAGTTTGAGCTTGATATTGCATATCGGCAGG
>CACSLK010003174.1:5126241-5138201 GCA_902706635.1 Striga hermonthica
AAAAAAAAAAAAAAAAATTGCCTGAAGGGCACTGGTGATGCATCATGTAATTAATACTCGACTAGTACAACAGATGTGTACTACATTGTTGCTTGTTAAAAAATTTATTGTTAAATGTTAGAATTAATGAGAATTTTTTTTTTTTGAATTTAAATAGTTTTTTACGAAAAAAAATATGTACTTATGTAACTTACATGTGTTATATTGTAATAATTTTTCTAACTTATATTGTATAACTACTTTCAACATAAATATATTAATTGATAAATAATTTTAATTTTCTGATGAATACTAATAAATAATTTTATTATTATTAAACAGATAAATATAATTTATTTATTTTATAAATACAATATGGATGTCAGTCGAAACTCATTAAGAGATGGTTAATTTGATATATTATATATGCAAAATTGATAAATAATACTTTTAAAATACATTTACTAATGGTTATAATTAACATGAAATGATATTAAAATGCTAATAATACATGTAAAGTGATTATAAATAATCAACATATTTATGGATAATGAACCTAATAATTATTTTTAAAATTAAATCTATCCAAGACAAACCGAACATACGAGTCTGTCACTTAATCTCAACATATTTGTTAATTATATACAAGGAGGATAAACTAAATCTTATAAGGAAAAAAAAAAAAAAAAAAAAAAAAAAAAAAAAAAAAGACCAGGAAATTCAAAGCAAGAGTTGCAGTAGAAAACCTTAAAAGCTAAACATTCAAAATACAGTTGTGCAGTACAAAGTACAGGACATGACAGAAATAAGTACTGTTGAGCAAAACGATTTTTGTAGTTATCTGCTACGTGGTAATCGTCTGTAAAAACATACAGAATAAAATATGATTTTTGTAATTAACTACGTGGTGAATAATGGTGTTATAAAAAAAATAAAAAATAAAAAAAACATAATGAACAAAGTATGATTTTCGTAATTAATTGCGTGTCTGTCAAAGGGTAAAAGAATAAAATAAAATTTTGTCATCATGCATAAAAGAGATCCCAAGAGTTTAAAAAATAGAGGTGAGCATGGTAGGTGATGTAGGACGTGAATGACGAAAGTGATAAAAGAGATACTCTCTCGATAAACTATATAAGAACAAATTTTTTATTTCTCAATCATCAGCTGCCCATACGTTCTGGCCAGAGTGTTAATAAATAGAGTTCCAAGATCTGCCACAGTCCTAACATGGTAAATAAATATCTTCCTAACCACCTAATCAAGATAAATAAGGAATAATACTAATAATAAGAATAATAATAATAATGCAACTTAAATAATTAAGTTAATGTCGAAAGCCGATCGTATTTGTCCAGAAAAGCCATCGCGAGCTCGTCTCCATCATCCTCCCCCGGTTGAGAAGGATTCGCCCACGAATTCAGACCGAGTTCGTCTACGTCGGAGTCGTCAACATGCAAAGGAGCCAACTATTCTACGTTAAAAACGTCAGCCAAATGCACATGAGAAGGCAAGCTAAGGCAGTAGACATCCGGAAGGATTCGATCGATAACCTCGTAAGGGCCGACTCGTTTGTCCGTCGGGGACAACCCAAACAAAGTCTCCCACATCAAACACCGCCGAATGATCAACCAATGAACCATAGACCTCCATACACGCCCCTCCACGGGAAAGAAATAAGGTCGTCGGTGGGGACACCGACATTGAATGGGGAGCTGCAGGATGCAAAACTAAACGGACGCCGTCTAATGTAAACGCATATGTATTAAGGCGCCCATCATGCACCACGGCCCGATCAAACTGCCAAGGACGCCCCAACAAAAGGTGACCCATCCATAGGCACAATGTCACACCACGCAGCATCCTTATACGCAGAGCCAATAGAAAACATACCAAGACACGACGTGTAACAGGAATATCGTTGTCACGTTGTATCCACGCGAGAGAGTATGGATCCGGATGCGGCTCACTCACCAACCCCAGTTTCTGAACGGCTTCAACCGAGACTACATTCTCGCAGGAGCAGGAATCAATCACAAAACGACACACCCGATCACCAATGGTACACGTAGACTCAAAAGGGTGTCGCCGCTGACTCTCATCGTCGGAAGAAATGTGGGGAGGCAACAAGGATCAACGAAGGACAGGTGCGTGGCCCACATCCCTCAAGACATGTACCACAGGAACCTCCGGTTCCTTATCGAAAATATGAGGGCCATTGTAATCTTCAAACTCCATCTCCTCAACAATTAAAGCCCGTGACACTTTTGATTTCAGACATTGGGCATGCCGATGTCCCGGTTCACCGCAGGAGAAGCAACGCGGCTCACCCGATGGTCGACTATTACCCCTAGTTGTAAGACCTATCGACACTGCTCCAACACCTGGCTGCCAAAGTGATCCAGACGGTGTCGTAACCACGATCTCCAGAAGATCCTTAGTAGAATGCACTCGCCTTTCGGGCTTGTTGTTGTTCGAGCAACAATGCACGTTGATGTGCAGCCGAAATTGACTCGGGGAAAACATATTGAGCATATCTTGGAAAGACACACGTAAACCTCCCACATACCTTGAAACCAATTGTGTCGTCATCTCACGAACCTCCACACGAGTCAAGAGGCGATAAAATTCTTCCGTATATTCATCAACGGAACGAGCCCCTTGCCTTATGTTTTGAAATTGCTGATAAAATAGAATTTTCATAATTAAACGGTAAAAATTCACGTTCTAAGTGCTTACGGAATTTAATCCAAGTCAATATTTTTGGTTTGCCCAGTCGATGTCGCGTACTCTTGAGTTGTAACCACCAAGCGGCCGCTCGCCCGCGAAGTCTTGTTGTGACGATCCCGACACGTTGATCATCCAGGACACCTTTAAACTCGAGTACAGATTCAACGGTAGCCCACCAATCTAGAAAGTCCGACGCATTCAACTCGCTCGAAAACTCAGAAATGTCGACCCGAAATCCTTGCACCCAATGCGACGAGCTACCCCCATCAAGTGTGCGACCCAAAACCCACCGCTGCTGCTCCCCGTCAGCGAACTCTCGGCCCTCGTACACACCTCCGGCAAGCCGCTGTTGCTCGCCTACCTCAAACCGAATCCTGTCGCGATGCAAGTTACCGTCGAAACGATACAGCCCCTCACCTTTAGCGTAGCCACATGCCTGACGTAGAAACCCTCCGTCGCCACCCTGCTGGTCGCCGCAGGTGAAGCCTTTGTCGTCGTGGTCGTGACCCCAGGCGTATTGCAGGTAGCCTTCGACGTGGAGGCCTGCTCGACCACGTCGAAAAGCCCTAGCCCGCGGCACTTGTTCGTCGTCCAGGATGAAGGGGTCGTCGCGTTGCCTGTCACCGCCACTGTGCACATCAAAACCCTCCTCCTCGGCTCGCCGCTGTTGCAACTCGGCGAAAGGGTTGACCACCGCGATAGTCTCTTCATTGTCCTCCCAGCCGTGATGTGATCATAGCAAGCGCGAACAGGGCACCCCGAACGGCCCTCTTCCACCACGACCACCGTGTAACCTGCCGCGACCGCCTCGGTCGATGACATCGCGGTCCGTCTCTTCTCCGTGCATCCTGGTACGAATCGCCAGTTTGATTTCCCCGATTCTCGCAGAAAGACCCTCAACCCGACGGTCTACTTGTTCGATTTGGGCACCGAGGCCCTCGGTACGCCGCTCCAAATCGTCAAGATGAGCATTGCTTCAGTCGTTGTCATTCCTTTTTGCGGCATCTTGAATCGTCCTGGTCTGCTGATACCTGTTGTAGTTATTTTTACCGGAGTAGAATCTAAATATTCGAACACCAAGTCGTGTCTCTCGAGGAAGGTTAGCCGGACTATTTTGTACGTTTATTCAATCACAAAACGAAAACAATCCTACACACTCTAATTCAAATGGTTGGTTTGATTTTTAACTAATGATTTTTAACTAAAGCAATTTAAAGATCTAACTTATAAAGATCATTCAAAGATATATACGAGCTAAAATGATGAAGACAATTCCAAGAGATGTAAATGTCTAGGGTATCAGGGACAATCAATTTCAGTTCTACTCACATTTAACAGAAATCAATTTACTCGGTTAAACGGTTCGACTAATTAACTCATTTAATGGTTTAACCTCACTAAATCTCGTATTATGAGGATAAGCATAAAAGAGCAAATTAACAAAATGATTAACACATAGACAATATGTCTCCAAACATGTCTACTCTAAACAAGCTAAGTTCTATCAATTTCGCCCCTCTCGGTTTTGAAATCAATTATATAGATTAAAATGGTGATCCAGCATTTAATCATGAGATTAATAAAACTTGTAAAGATAGAGCAATTGAAATACACATAAACAATACCGAACCGAAACGATTATCTCCTCACCCTAGCCAGAGGATTAGTTGTTCATAATGATATTATCATGCAAATTCACATTCAAATAAGCCATTCTTAACATAAACAAGATGAAAAGATAACTTACTATTAATGAGAAATCCACAATCCAAGAGCAAATGCAAACTTAATCCAAAATACACACCAATGTCTTCAACACTTCTCCAAGAATAATCAATACAAACTCAAAAACTTAGCAAAATATATGGAAGAAAGATGGTGCAAAAGATGGAGAAAATGGTGATCAAATGATAAAAAAATAATGATGGAAGATGATGGATCCTCATATGATGAAAAGAGCATATTCTTGTAGCCTCCAAACCACATTTCCAGGTTACTGTTGTCCCTAAAGTGCTCCACTGTCGCCAGCTCTTTCCCACTCATGCCATGTTTCAAGGACAAGAAACAGTCTGTTGCTGCCAGCCTGGGTTAGCGGCGCTAACCCTCCTTACCGGCGCTAAGGAAGGTTAGCGGCGCTAACCTACCTTAGCAGCGCTAAGGCCTGGTAGTCTCTAAAAATTTCGTTTTCGAGCTTTTGAACTCTCGGTTAGTATCGTTTTGAGTAGAAATCTTGACTTCCGCGTATTTGGCCGCACGAACCAATATAAGACTTCTTCAAAGTCGGATAAGGAACACGATAACCGGACAATTACTACCTGATATCGAACTATACGGAAAACAGAGAAAAGTAAGATAAAAAATAACAAAAATACCAAACACACTTAAATATCACAAAAACACAGGAAACGAATAAATGGACCGGAAAACACTAAGAAACAACCTAAAACGGGGGAAACAATTGACAAGATACTAATAAAATAACAACAAAAATGGAACAAACAATACCAACTAATGTAGAACGTGAATGACGAAAGGGATCAAAGAGATACTCTCTCTCTCTCGATAAACCACACAAGAAAGAACAAATTTTTTATTTCTCAATCATCAACTACCCGTACGTTCTGGCCAGACTGCTAATAAATAGAGTTCAAGATCCCCCACAGTCCTAACTTGTCAAACAAGTAAATAAATATCTTCCTAACTAACTAATGAAGATAAATAAGGAATAATACTAATAATAAGAATAATAATAACAATGCAACGTAAATAATAAGTTAATATCGAAAGCCGATCGTATTTGTTCAGAAAATCCATCGCGAGCTCGTCTCATCAGTCGGTATGGTTCGAAAAATAAAAAATCTTTGAAAATCATACTGAAATTTGGAGATCAATAATATACAATCTCCAGAGTCCTATCGAAAATCGAGATGGCCGGTTCAGAGGTACCATTTCTAACTATTTTTTGAATTTTAATTTTCTAAATGACCATCTAATTATATTTAAATTTTAATTATTTAAAAAAAAAAACAACTACGTTCATAAATATTTGATTGTAGTAAGTATTTTATTTAGAAATAAAACCTTAGAAAATATAAATATAGTTGTATGTATTTTATCTAGAATTCAACCTTAGAAAATATAGAAATAACTATGAATCTTAGTGGTGTCAAATTTATGCAATTAGTGACGAAAATTCAGCTTACAAACTAGAGGAACATGTCCTTTTGTGATAAAACTTTCTGGTTACTGCATTTATATGTCTTATTGAAGACTTCCGTCAAGGAAATTTGTCTTAATATCCATTTGTCATATCTCATAATCCATATGAGTGGATGCAATTAAGAGAAACCGAATGGACTTAAGCATGACTAATGGCAAAAAAGTTTTCTTATAATCGATCCCTTCTTTCTTAGTATACTTTTTTGCAACAAGTCTAGCCTTAAAGGTTTCAACCTTTCTGATACGGGATATTATATACACAAGGCTAAATCGGTCTGCCCAGCCGGTCGAGAAGATCAAATCGAGAGGAAAGCTAAGCTAAAAGACGGGAGGATCGATCATTTAGATAATCGACCGGGCAGATAGTCGACCAAATCCATCGCTCGATCAGATAAGTGATCGAGCAACCTCTTCGACCTCATCAGGTCGATCGCTTCGAGGACCTAATAGTCGGCCTAGTCACAGGCGCGTGTAGGAACCTCTAACCGAATCTCAGGAGAATATTTACCCCATGTGCAGGGGGACACGTGTCGAGAATACATTGGTGGATATCGATAACCACCTCTGACAGCTCCCCAACGCCCCCGCGCCACCTCTGACATGTGCGTGGCGTGTCAGAGTACGGACGGCGCGGGGTGTCAGAGTACGGACGGGCAGCTTGGGCAGCCAACTCATCCTTATCCGGGCAGCTATTAGGGCAGGTATCTCACCCCTATATAAAAGGGGTGAGCCTTTCTCCCTTAACACATTCTATTCATTCTTCACTTCAGTATACTCATACATACACTGACTTAAGCATCGGAGGCTCTTCACCGGACACAACCCCCGGTGTGAGAGTTACTTGCAGGTTTCCAGCGTTCTACCGGCGAGGACAAAGATCGATCCACTCTAAACCGGACCAGGACGCTCACACTTGCATTATTGGTGCCGTCTGTGGGACTTTCGTTAAAAAGTTGTGTTTGAAGCTCAGCTATGGCGGACGGAATTCCCAAAAACTTGTAGTCAACATTCGACGAGGCTTGGACGACGACCAGGCCGATGGGGCAAGGCCCTCCTCCGGGTTTTTCTGGCCCATCGCAGACACCAATCACTCCCACACCTATCCTTCAAGGTGTGGGAGTGACGACGGCGATTCCCGGAGAAGATGCCGACTCCAGTCAGGCCCAGGAGGCTCGCGCAGCAGCCGCGGGGGTGATGCCACCGCCACCGCCACCAAATCCAACACTGGTGCAAGGAGGAGCGATGGCGCAAGGAGGAGCGCCACCACAGGTAGCTGTACCAGCCCCCGGCCAGCAAATGGTGACGATGACCCGGGAGGAGATGCAGAGGATAGCGGTGGCCGCGGCGGCGCAGGCGGTGCAGCAGGTTACGAGCCACACATCTCATGCCACCACTGCGCCGACCACAGTGGCCGGGAACCAAGATGAGGATGTGTCCAGTTATGGAGAGGGAGGAGTTGGAAGAGATCGGGCGATGGAGAGGATGGCGGAACAGTTGCGCCAGTTGCAAGACAAGGTGGAGGGGAGGCCAGAGAGGAGAGCTCGAGGACATCCCTTTTCGAGGGAGATTCTCGTTGCTCCTTTGCCGAATAATTTCAAAGAGACCAACTTGGTGTATGACGGGTCTTCTGACCCGTCGAGGCATGTGAGGACCTTTGAAAATATGGTTGTGTTACATGGATATTCTGATTCTGTTTGTTGCAGGGCGTTCCTATCGACCTTGCGCGGAGGAGCCCTTGACTGGTTTCACCAGTTGCCCTCTGGGTCGATTGTGGATTTTGAGGATTTTTCCAACAAGCTTACCAATCAATATTCGAGCGCGGTGGCGTATGAGAAAACATATTTGACATTGATGGCAATGAGGCAGGAGGAGTAGGAGTCATTGAGGAAGTACGTCGCTCGATATAACCAGACGTGTTTGGAAGTGCATTCGGCTTCAGATGAGGTGAAGGCGGGAGGATTGATAAGGAGTCTTCGAGCAGGGCCTTGCCGAACATCCCTTGCAAAGACCCCTGCTCGATCATATGAGGAGGTCTTGAAGCGGTGCAGGAAGTATATTAATTTAGAAGAAATGGAGGTAGAATTCGTGAAGTTGGAAGGGCCGGCTCGACCAGAGCCAAAGAAGGAGCAAAGCCCACCAAGAGGGAGGTCGCCGAGGAGGAGTTCGCCCAAGAGAAGTGGGTCGAAAAAGATATCACCCAGGAGGGAAGGTCGAGATTCGAAGCGAGAGAAGAGGGATGACAGGTGGCAGGGAAGGCCGTTGTTGTTCGAAAGACAGAGGTATCATAATTTTACACCCTTGAGGAAGGATTTGACGGAGGTGCTCGAGGCTATAGAGCAGAAGATGTCGACCGAGGATGTAACGTGGCCGAAGACAAGGTTCACAGGCCCGACTCGGCCCAGATCAGATATATATTGTCGATTTCATCGAGATTACGACCATACCACGGAGAACTGCAGGCATTTGAAGGATGAGATTGAAAGGTTGATTCGAGCAGGACATTTGAAGGAGTTCGTGTATCATGATAGGGCGAAAGGGAAAGGAAGGAGAAGGTGTCGGGATGATTCGGAGGAGAGAAGTGACAGGGACAAGGAAGGAGGCGATGGAGATGGTCGAGATGGTCGAGGAAAGAAGCCGAGGAGAGATGGTGATAAAGGAGGGCACGGAGGAGAAGCCCTGATGAAGAGAGAGACAATTTACATGATTTCGGGAGGGCCAACGGATGGCGACTCGAATAGGGCCAGGAAGGAGCATGCTCGAGCTGTGAAGAGGAAGGGAGAGGAGGTGGGGATTACGGCTCGTATGCCGGTGATAAGTTTTAAGGTGGAGGATGCTGAAGGAGTGGTCTTACCACACAATGATGCTTTGGTCATAACCGCGGAGGTTGCAAGCTTTGACGTGAAGAGGGTGTTTATTGATACTGGGAGTTCGGTAGACGTGATGTTCTATGACTGTTTTGTATAAATTAATAAGGAGTTGAATATGGAGTTGAAACCGGTGACCACGACACTTTATGGTTTTAACGGAGGAGAGGTGATGCCGATGGGCGAGATAAGCTTGCCAGTGGCATTGGGAGCAGGAGAGCTGAGGAAGGTGCGCATGGTGAGGTTTGTGGTCGTGGGAGCTGAATCATCTTATAACATCATCATGGGGCGGACGAGCTTGAATGCGTTCCAGGCGGTCGTATCCATGTACCACATGACGATCAAGTATCCTGTGGGCGAAAACGTAGCGGAGATTGCCGGGGACCAACTCATTTCGAGGAGCTGCTATCAAACAATAGTGAGCAATAACAAGCAATTAGCGAGAAGGCAGGCCAGGTCAAAGGAGGAGGAGATTAATCGACTAGGTGGGTCGAGGTCGAAAGAGGATAAATAAAGAATGGAGAAGGGTAAGGAGAAGATGGATATTCAGTCGGGGGAGAAGTGGAGGAGATTCAGATGATCGAGGGGTGTGAGGAGAGGAAGTTCATAATCGGGAAAGACTTGAAGGAGCCTATTCGGTCGAGGCTTATCGATCTGGTAAGGGAGTTCGCTGACATTTTTGCCTATACAGCGGAGGAGTTGACGGGGATAAGTGCGGAAGTGATCGAGTACTGGCTGAACATCGACCTTAGTGTGAGGCCGGTGAAACAGAAAAGAAGGCACCATGGGGCGGAGATGGACAAAATCATTGAGAAGGAGATCGAGAAACTATTGGGAGCAGGGCACATCAAGGAGATCCAGTTCCCCGAATGATTGTCGAATACGGTGATGGTTTCGAAGGCGGATGGAAAATGGAGAATGTGCATTGATTTCCGTGATCTGAATAAAGCATGCCCAAAAGACTTGTACCCACTGCCCAGAATCGACCAGTTGGTCGGCTCAACGGCGGGGTGCGAATTGCTGAGCCTGATGGATGCCTCCCAGGGATATCATCAGATCCCTTTGGCGAGAGAAGACAAGAAGCGGGTGAGTTTTGTAACGAGTCGAGGAACCTATTGTTACGTAGTCATGCCGTTCGGCCTAAAGAATGCAGGCGCCACGTATCAAAGGTTGGTCGATAAAATTTTTAAGGAGCAACTGGGGAGGAACATGGAGGTGTATGTGGATGATATGTTGGTGAAGAGCAAGGAGGAGTTGGATCATGTGTGAGACTTGAAAGAGACGTTCTCAACATTGCTGAGGTATGGGATGAAATTGAATCCAGCTAAGTGCTCCTTCGGGGTGAGGTCGGGAAAATTCTTGGGTTACTTGGTGACCAAGAGAGGTATTGAAGTGAATCCTGAGAAGGTTCGGGCCGTAATGGAGATGAAGCCGCCGACGAATATTAAGGAGGTGCAGATCTTAGCTGGTCGAATTGCGGGGCTGAGTCGTTCCATATCGAAGGTGGCAGAAAAAAGTGGCCCATTATTCAAAACACTAAAGAAAAGCTCAAAATTTCAATGCACGGAGGAGGCGCAGAGGGTATTCGATGAGTTGCGAGGGGTGTTGGCCAATCTTCCCTTATTGGCTAAACCCGTACAGGGCGAGGAGTTGGTGCTATACATTTCTATTGGAGAGAGGGTTGTGAGTTCGGTGTTATTGCGGGAGGAAGGGGTAGCACAATTTCCTATCTATTACGTGAGCAGGGTGATGCAGGGGGCAGAGATGAAGTATTCGGAGATCGAGAAGTGTGCTTTGGCTGTGGTCGTAACTGCTCGAAAGTTGAGACCTTATTTCTTGAATCATAAGGTGAAGGTGCGAACGAACATGCCGCTGGGAGAAACACTTGGCCGACCATCAGTCTCTGGTCGATTGGTGAAATGGGCGGTCGAGCTGAGTGAGTATTCTTTGTTATATGAGCCGAGGAGGGCCATAAAGGCGCAGGTGTTGGCCGATTTTATCCAGGAAGGCACGAAAGTTGAGGAGGAGTCAGGAGGAATATGACAGTTGTTTGTGGACGGATCTGTGGCACGAAGCGGGGCAGGATTGGGAATTGTCCTTGTCTCTCCTAAGGGCGATTACTTGGAATTTGCGGCTAAAGTGGGGTTCAAGATATCCAACAACGAGGCCAAGTATGAGGCAGTGATCAAAGGCTTGAGTTTAGCCAAAGCGGGAGGAGCCCAAAAATTACAAGTGCATTCTGATTCTCAACTGGTGGTCGTGCAGTTTTAGGAGGGGTTTGAAGTTAAGGAGGACCGGATGCAAAAGTATGTGGGTGAGATGAGGAAGTTGAAAGAGGAGTTTGATTCATTCGAGCTGATACAAATCCCTCGAGGAGAAAATGGTCGAGCGGACCTGTTATCGAAAATTGCTCAAAGCTTGGTGGATTGTAACAGCAGAAGTGTTACCTTATTGCATCTCGAAAAGAGTGCGGTCAAAGCGGAAGTGGCGGAGATTGAGGAAGTGGAGGATTGGAGGGCCCCGATCCTGGAGGAGCTGAAAGGGGGAATGATAAAGGCAATGAGGAGATTTTTTGAACATGGAAGCATTGTTTACAAACGGTAGTATGCGGGACCGCATTTGCGTTGTGTTACTAAGGAGGAAGGTCGATATGTGCTGAGAGAGATGCACGAAGGATGCTGCAGTGATCACAGTAAGTCAGGGGCCTTGGTCGCAAAGATTTTGAGGGCAGGATATTTCTGGCCCACGATGAGGGAGGATGCGAAGGTGATGGTGAAGAAATGCTTACAATGCCAAAAGCATGGCCCCCTTATTCACCAACCGGCAGAAGCGATGACGACGATGAGTGCCCCTATACCATTCACCCAATGGGGTATCGACCTGGTGGGGCCGATGCCTCAAGGAACGGGGCAGAGGAAGTTCTTGATAGTGGCGGTCGACTATTTCACAAAGTGGGTGGAGGCCGAGCCCTTGGCGAAGATTACGGAGGAGAAAGTAATTAAATTTCTATACAACAACATTTGTTGTCGGTTTGGCGTGCCCAAAGTGTTGATTTATGACAATGGTACTCAGTTCAACGGCAAGCGGATTCGAGCATGGTGTGAAGACATGAAAATCGAGCAACACTTTGCCTCCGTTGCTCATCCGCAAGCCAATGGCCAGGTCGAA
>CACSLK010003174.1:5141571-5160370 GCA_902706635.1 Striga hermonthica
GCAAAACAACAGAACGTGGAACTTATTTAACCAAACATAATTCTCATTCATCAAGAAATAACAAGTGTAATATCCACTAAAGCAAAGCTTAAGTATATAACACCAACAGGGCAGCCCTTTCTTTGGCTAAGGTAGCCTCCAGCTCAGCTCGAGCAGCCTCTGCCTGCACCCGAGCAGCCTCCGCCTACACTCAAGTAGCCTCTGACTGCACTCGAGCAGCCTCCGACTGCGCTCGAGTAGCCTCTGCTTGTGTTCGAGCAATCTGCTCTTTCTCGAGCGCAGTCTCCTTCTCCTTCAGCGCAGTTTCTTTTTCCGCCACCGCAAACTCCTTGGCCGCGAGGGCGGATTCTCTCTCCGCGAGAGCCTTATTTTTCTTGGCGAGCTCCTCATCAAGGGACTTAACCTTGACTTCGAGCTCGGCCTTCTGTTCTATCTGGGCCTCGCGGAGTTTGGCGTTGTGTTGCACGAGGGTTGAGTTTTTATCTTGCAGGTAGCCGATGGTGCCCTTTGAGGCCCTTTATCAACTTACCTGAGCTGTCTCGAGCCTCCTTGGCCAAGGGCAAATAGTCGACCAAGCCCTATCAACAAAAACAATAAGGTAATTCAACATATGTATCGACAAAGGAAAATGAGAAGAACCAATGTAAAGTTAGAGATGAATAATACCTGAGCGAGCCACTGCACGAGCTTATCGCCAACTTCGGGCAGCGTGACGCTAACCTTTTTGCGATCATCCTCGAGGAGGGCACCCTCGAGGCGTTCGGCCACCTCGTTCACAGAGGCAGATAGCAGGGACGTCGACCTCGGGGCGAGAGGATCAGGAGGAAGATAGCCAGTGCGCCCTCGCTTGACAACCGCCTCGCCCTACTCAGTGCGAGAGCGTTTGTCCAAGGCCAACTCGCGTCCCCCGTCATCACGATTTCCGGACACAACCAGAGCTTTGATCGATCCGGCAGAAGTGGTTTTGGAGGATTGTTGGGCAAGGGGCATTTTTTCTTGGGTTTTGGTTTTGGATGAAGTGTGGGGTTCGGAGGATTTATCGGTGATTTGGCCTTGAGGGTTATCTTTGGGATTGGAAGCTCGAGGACCTATCTTCTGTGAGCGGTCGTCTAATTTTTTATGGCAGTCAGTGGTTTTTAGGCGATCATCGGATTTGTGTTGGTGGTCGATGGTTTTCGAGGAGGTCGAGGACTTGGAGGTCGATTGGGAGTCAGATTTGTGCTGGGGGTTCTTCTCAGGAGGAAGCAAGGAAGATCACCCTTGCGGGGTCTTAGAGGGTTCTTGTTGTTGTTGTTGTGGTTGTTTCTGCTGCTGCTGTTACTGTTGTTGTTGTTGTGGTTGTTTCTGCTGCTGCTGTTGTTGTTGTTTCTGTTGTGGTGGTTGTTGTTGTTGTTGTTGTTGAGGTTGCTGTGGCCCCAGTGGCGGGGGCGGGGGTAAAGGGGTCCTTCGTGGAGGCGACCGTGGTTGCGGCTCTGGTCGAGACCCCGAGGAGGTGGTCGATCCCTCAACTTGGCCCCCGGTTGAGCCAGAAGTACCTCCCGTCTTCTTTTTCAGAGGAGTTTTCCTCGGAGGGATGTTGAAACTGGGCACCTCTGCAAGAAAATCACAATATAGATTATATTCGATATCAGTAATAATCACTCAGAACAAAAACAGGGAAACACACAAGCACTTGAGTAATCTGCTCGAAGATTACCTGGATCATCTTCAAGTAGAATGAGATCGAGGATCTCGTCGGAGGGAAGAGGACAAGTTTTGTGGGTGAGAAGACCACAGTGGTGGAGAAGGTTCTCGTCCTTGAGAAGTATTTCTGACGCAACGGTCTTAGAGTTCCAAGTATGGACCCGTTGCTCGAAAAGGGGATTCGAGGGAGGAGCAGAAACTTCCTGGGGAACCTCCTTCACCCAAGGGATGGAAAGCCAGGGGAACGGCACAACAGGTCGAACAAAAATGAACCTGTCGATCCACTTGGGCAAATTGGAGGGAACATCGTTGATGAAGTGAGCATCGTTACGATTCTTTAGGTAGAGCCCCCGGGCTTGTTTGGAAGGGGCGTAGCAGTAATGGAAGAAGGCGAGGTCGAATCGACCAAGACGGACATGACAAAGGATAATGAAGGTGGTCATGAAGCAGATGGTATTGGGAGGAAGTTGGTGTAGAGGGAGCCCGAACCACTCACAAATCTGAAGCAGCTCGGGGTTTATAAGAAAACGAAGGCCGAGTTTAAACAGAATCTCGAAAAAGGTATAACAATCCTGCGGAGGATGATCGTACTTGTCAGGAGGAGAAGACCTAAAGAACGCCCAACCAAGAGGTTGGCCGATTTTTTTAGGTTTAAACCAAGAGTGAGAGAGAGAAGTAGAAGATGAACGCTTGGAAGGTTTGGAAAGTTTCTTGGTCGAAGATCGTTTGGGAGGAGAGTTCGAAGGCCCAGGTGTGGAGGAAGAAGGCGGAATGGTCGAAGATGGGGCAGAAACAGGCTGAGGAGAAACGACTTCATCCACTTCTGGTTCGTCTAGCTCACTAAGAGTAGGTCGACGACGGCGGAGAGGGATATTATCCATAGTATCCCTAGAATTGGGAGAAGCGACACGAGAAGTAAAGACGCGAGTGGGAACGGTCTCACCGGGGCGAAGAATCGAAAGAGGAACGGCCTCAAGTGCGGAAGGCAAGATCTCAACCGAATCAGAGGAGGTGGTCGAGGTAGCAGGATCTGAAAACAAAAGAAGAAAGGAACAATATCAAAAGGAGGAATTTTGGCAAAAAGTAAAAAAAAAAAAAAGGAAAAAGGCAGGAGGAGAAGGCTTTCAAAATTAGGGTTCCACGAAAGGGGCGATTTTGAAGAAAATGAACAGGGATTCCGAGAGAATTTCAAAGGGGGAAAACGAAATCTACGACGATTAACAGGCGAGCACGAAAATTCAACACACAGATTCAAAACACGTAATCAGTAAAACTTCAGATACCCAATTCAAAAAAAGAAAGAAGGAAAATTTCTTAAAACACAAAATTTCAAGTATAGGAAGCGTAAATCAGGCGAAAGAACAACTTACTCATAGCCGCAGAGGGGAGAATTGGGAAGACTCAAAGATTACAGGGAAATCGCCAAGGAAGATAGAGTTTTTTGCAGAGAGAATTTTTAGGCACAGGAGAATTCGAAATTGCAAGGGTGGAAAAAGTCTGAAAATTCACTAAGTGTGGGATTTATACCTTGGAGAGTCTAAGGGTTGAAAAGATGGGGACCGTTGGATTAAAGTTAGATCGTATGAGGGACAACATTAATTGGCACGGTACTCAAAGCGGGCGCGTTATGCGAGGAGGCGTTATCATTAAAACATCGGCCAAGTACCTGACAAGCAGGACACTTGGCGAAAAAGCAGATGCGACAGGAAAGGCTTGTGACAGAAGACTTTATTTCTGACAATTAATGAGGCATTATTCAAAAATCAAGCGGGAAACCCATCAGAGGGTCGATATTTGACACCACGCACCCAGGAGGTCGATAAATACGAGTTCACTCTTAGATCGAGTCATTCAGACTCGACTAGAGTGGGGGGGACTAGATGATATGGGATATTATATACACAAGGCTAAACCGGTCTGCCCAGCCAGTCGAGAAGATCAAATCAAGAGGAAAGCTAAGCTAAAAGGCGGGAGGATCGGTCATTTAGATAATCGAACGGGCAGATAGTCGACCAAATCCATCGCTCGATCAGATAAGTGATCGAGCAACCTCTTCGACCTCATCAGGTCGATCGCTTCAAGGACCTAACAATCGGTCTAGTCACAGGCGCGTGTAGGAACCTCTAACCGAATCTCAAGAGAATATTTACCCCATGTGCAGGGGGACACGTGTCGAGAATACATTGGTGGATATCGATAACCACCTCTGACAGCTCCCCAACGCCCCCGCGCCACCTCTGACATGTGCGCGGCGTGTCAGAGTACGGACGGGCAGCTTGGGCAGCCAACTCATCTTTATCTGGGCAGCTATTAAGGCAGGTATCTCACCCCTATATAAAGGGGGTGAGCCTTTCTCCCTTAACACATTCTATTCATTCTTCACTTCAGTATACTCTTACACACACTGACTTAAGCATCAGAGGCTCTTCACCGGACACAACCCCCGGTGTGAGAGTTACTTGCAGGTTTCCGGCGTTCTACCGGCGAGGACAAAGATCGATCCACTCCAAACCGGACCAGGACGCTCACATTTGCATTACTTCCTATATGGTTCTCTGTTTCTCTGATAAACCCACTTGCATCCACTGAGTCGTACTTCACTGAGTGGTTTTACAAGATGCCAGACCTGAGTAGAGTCCATTGACTCTATCTCAGCTTTCATCGCACCCTTCCATGATACTGCATCCTTGTCTTGAAGTGCCTCATTCAATGTGCAAGGGTCCGACTCTAGTTCACTTGACACTGAGTCCCTCTCCGAGGAACATAAATCGGTCAGGATGTCTCACAACCCTCCCATTGTGACGAGGTACTATTTTCATGGTACACGTTTAGTGTGTCGTGTTATAGTATTATGTAGTGTATCTACTTGCGCACTCGGTAGGGGACTAACGACTTCACTCCTGAACTCATCTAAGAAAAGTCTACCCCCGGGCTTGTGGTTCATAATATAGTCTTCTTCCAAGAATCTAGCATTTGTGCTAACGATTACATTTTGACCCTCATGACTATAAAATAATCCACCTTTCGTTCCTTGAGATAGCGAACAAACAATCGTACTTCTAAATGTTGTTCCAATTTGCTAGCCACCTACACCTGAACATGCACAGGGCTACCCGGTATTTGAATATGAGAAAAACTGGGCTTCCGCCCTTTCCGTAATTCATAAGGAGTACTCTCTACTAACTTCGATGGAACTAAGTTCAGGATATACGATGTTGTACCTAGCGCCATTCCCCAAAATAAATTTGGTACCTTTGAATAACTCATCATTGACCTAACCATTTCCATAAGAGTCATATTCCTTCGCTCTGCAACCCCGTTCTGTTGGGGTGTACCAGATGCAGTATATTGGGATTCAACCCCAACCTCTGATAAGTATGTCCTAAACTCTCTTAAAAGGTATTCGCCACCTCCATCAGATTGAAGTGACTTGATACTCTTACCGTGAAGCTTCTCCATAAATATCTGATACTCTTTGAATTTCTCAAAGCATTTGGACTTGCGGTGCATCAGGTAGACGTACCCGAATCTCGAGTAATCATCGATAAAAGTGACAAAATACTCAAAACCTTCTCTAGCCTCGATCGACATAGGACCACAAAAATCAAAATGAATCAATTTTAGCACATTTTTGTATTTGCCGCTTGGCCTTGAATGGCCTCTTGGCCATCTTACCTTCCAGGCACGACTATCAAATTGGGTAGTTATCTTCTAGTGGACTGATATGTCCCCTAGATACCAACTCCTCCTAAGGTCGATGTGCCTTAGTCGAAGGTGCCAGAGATATGCTCGATTCATCTGCGAATGTTTTTTCCTCTTATTCGATTTAGTCAATGCATTAGTCAAGTTCGATTGTTGCATTGTGTGATAGTTTGGTTTAAGAGCATACATATTGCCTACTAATGAACCATATTAGATGAAACAGTTCCAATAACAAATAATAACCTTGTCATTAAACGTAGTTGAAAAAACATCCATAAAAAGTTTAGAAACTGAATAAAGATTTTATCTAAAACTCACAACATAAAAACAATGTCTTAAAACCAAACTAGCACTAGTACTAAAAAGTAAAGTAACGTCTCCCACTGCAACAGCTGCTACTGCCATAGCATTTCCCATGTAGATGGTAATCTCTCTTTAAAATCGTTTGGTTTCCTGGAACTCCTGTAAAAATTTCAAACATGATCAGTGGCTCTGTGTCTACACACCAGGTACTGGTAGACACAACTGCTAAACATTTTTCTAGTACAAAAGTATGAGAATTATATTTCTTGCCCTTCTTGAAGAGAGGGCAATCCACTTTCTAGTGTTCTGACTTGTTGCACTTGTGGCATTTTCCTTTCGGTTTCTTTGTCACAGCCTGAAGGGCGGGTCGCGGAGCGACTACTACCATTTGCACCTTCGCCTTTTCTGCAAACTTCTTTTATTTTTCCTTACCCTTATTGGGCCTAGAAGAAGAAGGCCCAGCCTGCTCGATGGTTAGCATTTTGAGTGTTCTGACATAGCAGGCCTTCTGCTGAATGCAGCTCCGCTAATAGTTCCGGAAGAGACATCAACATCTTATTCATGTTGTAGTTCAACCGAAACTGATCAAAGCTCTTCGGTAGCATAATATCAACCTAGGTTTTCTTGAAGATAAACGCCCCTAGAACCTTCAGCTCATTTAGCTGTGATTTTGAGAGCATGCTCCCTCATGGGTGTGCTCTCTGCCATGCACATGTTCATCAGTACCCTCGTGGCTTACTTCCTAGCATTCTAAGACTGGTGGCCAAATAGATATATGTCTACCGCAGTAAGCATAGATTGATGCATATGTTGAAGAACATTGACATAGAAGCCAAAATGTAGCACTTCGCCATCTCATCAACCTTTTTCCATATAGTCTTTTTTCCTCTTAATTCGTTGCCCTTTATTCAGGCACATCCGGACCAGCTTCAGTGAGTACATATTTGTACACTTCTGCATGCAGCATTATGTCCAAGTTTCTCTTCCAATCAATATAGTTTGGGCCAGTTTGTTGATATTCTTTTAGAATGACTGATAGCAGATTAAACGACAGGTTGAATATGGCCTGAGAATCATGAAAATATTTTACTAATTAAACACTTTTGAATTTAATTGTTAACACTGGTATCCTCAAACAATATTAACTTAAATTTACCGACATCTCAAAACACCGAGAGTCAAGAAAAGAATTTTTAAAGGACCCATTAGTTTTCATAAGCCACAAAAAATTCATGGAGAATGAAACAAATAGTTGGTTTCCTTTTGGCAATGCAATAAAAATCAGGGACATCGTGGGGAGTTTCTAAAATTTATCGTATTCTAAGTGAATCCCATTTCACGATCCTAAGGTCATCATATTTGATTGTACGTCATCGGTGGTGGGGGTCGTACGCTATAATCGTCCAATTTGAAGTTCGTTCTGATAATTTCCTACAATCAATCTAAGTAGTGTCACCAGTGGAGAAGCCCACACTTTGATTACATGGTTTAACAACAAACCACAAATGGAGGTCATAGGATTTTAGTATTAGATTTAATTTTAACAATCATTCTCAAACTTAGTATAAATTTTAATTGGAGACTTTTAATTTTATTATTAAATTCTAAATTAATCACATTCCATAAAGTAATACTTAATACCATGCATAAATAATTAATAGACATAATATAACTATGAAAATAAAATTCACTATTATTGCAATGAATTCATGAGTTCTTGTAGATAAGGAAACTATCAAATAGGATCTTCTGAATTTTCTAATCCACTAGAAACTCCAATTGCAGCAGAATCTTTGATATCTTCTACTGTTTGTCCAGCAAGTCATCACCCATAGCTCGTCGGAGGGTCTCCCGTTGCCGTCGTCAGTCGTCGCCTTCACGGATGTTGCCAAAAAATATGGTTTGCCGTAGTTGTTGGGTCACTGCGTCGTCGCCCGCGTTGATCGCGCACGGTCAGCCCTATACGAGAACGCGCGGCCAACTGCTACACTTCACGAGGCCTCGCACGCAATCCTAGAGCGCCTCTCTGCAGTGTCTCACTTGGTGATCGTCGGGCCTGCCGCGCGCCTCGCGGCACCCGTTCACCGAGCCTTGCAGCACCTCACCCGGGGCTCCTCCGATGAAGCTCCGAAGCCATCGCATGCAGTGTGCGATCCTCGGTCGTCGTGTGTCACGTTTCTAGAGAACCTGACAGCATGGTGTCGTACTCCCACGCACAGATGCGTTTGATCGCCACTGTTGTCGTGGCCGGAGCCCCTTCGAGTGTCGAGGTTCGTTATCTCGGTGATCTTCCACTCATCCGCACACGACCACGATCACGATCATGATCAAAATATAATAAAATGAAAAAATCACAACCCTAGTTCTTGGACCCATGAATGAGTTTGCATGTTCATTTAAACAAATAATTAAGTCTATCTTGTGTCCCACCGAGCGAATAATTATTACAAACATTCAACTGAAAAAATTCATCGTCATGTTTGAGACTTTAAAAACCCAAGCACCAACAAATCAAACACATAATCGTCCATAAAATTGGATTAAGCTAATTAACGGAAAACCAAGTTATGAGAATATAATTCAATTTATAGATGTGCTTGAAATACACGTTGTCACATAAAGCTGTAAGAATTCGAACTTTGTATCAAATGAATTAACTGTAGGCTTTGATACCACTTGTTGGGACCTACAAAGCTCTCATTATGTACAGGCCACTGATTGAATAATCAACAATAAACCTACGCACAACGGATCTAGAGATTGAAGGTTAAAAACTTAGACGTTGTAGAGTTTCACTGTTTGAGATCGTCTGAACTCTCTGAATCTGTTGGGCAGGTGGATTTTTTCTCGTTGGATGTCGAGATGTCACTGGGGGAATCTCGCTGTTGTAGCAGGTCACAGTCGTTGGCTCTCGGTCGAGCGAAGACAACAACAAACAGGTAGCGGTCGCCGGGGTGGGCATGCGATGAACTCGAGCTACTGCATACGGGCCTGACGGGCTACTGCTGCGATTGGGTCGTACACGGTGGTTGTCGGGAACACATCTCGGCTTGATTGCGTGTTGCACCTGTTGTGGCTCACCGTACGCCTATTTGTTATGTTTTTGTGCATATTTTAGTGTGTTTTCGTGCCTTAGTTGAGTCTTTTTAGGTTCATTTTATTTCCGACCGGTCCATTTTATCGTACTTTGTGCATTTTTATTATTGGTTTATGTTTTTGTGTATGTCATATTTTTTGCGTATTTTTGTTTTTGTTTAGGTCCGCATTATTCGAATTTGGGAAGAGAAGCTATTTCTGAGACATATCCAAGCCATCCGGACCGTTTACGAACCACCCAAGTCATCTCGGGCCAATTTCGAGACAAGACGCGTGCACAGGCACTCGCTGCCAACACGGTCCAGCGACCTGCGAGATGAGAGACGTCTGCATTGCCCTAGCATGCACACTCGCGGAGAGAAGTAACTCGCGGCATGCGAAACGGGGCGCGCGTAGAAGGAAGAAGGCGCAGCATTCGCTGCCAACGTGTTTTGACGCCCCGCGATACTGCACCACACGCGAGGAAGGGAGCGGACTCGCTACGAAGGAGTATTGGCGACGTGCAAAATGACATTCTTAGGCATGTACTCGCTGCGGAAGTGACTTGGCGACCCGCCAAACGCCGCACCACAGCTATCCAAGGCCCGAACTCGCAGCGAAATCACTTTGGCGACATGTGAACACGCCAAACTACACTACTCTATGTCCACACTCTCTGCAAAACTAGATTCCAGACCCGCAAACTGTAGAATTTTAGTAAATATGTATATTTTTAGTGTGTGTTTATGGTGTAGCTATAAATAGACATTATGCTTTGTATTTTTTGGAACAACCCCCTCATTTCCCAACTTTTAAGTTGAGAAATCCTCTCCATTTTCTCTCTTTTCTTTTTATACTTTGGTTTGGAAGTCTATGGCTCGATTATTTCGGCAAAATTTCGACAACCTTATTTTTAATCAAGATTCGAGTTTTACGCACTATTTTCGTCTTCGCGTGAGATAGGAGAGTAAGTACCTAGCTTAAGGCTTACTACTTCAATTTTAGGTTTTTGCGTTATTCTCATTGCTTGTTAAAGTGTGTTGGGATTCGATATGTGCTTATCTAGAAAGGTCTCGACTTTGCACAAAGTGTGATGATTTAGTGTAGGAAGCTCGTGTTAGAATACCTAGGACCATTTTGCTCGCATGTTTTCTCTTGTTTATTTTTCTTTTTCTTGAGTCATGGAGATTCTAGTAGACCAAAGTTTCGATCTTTCTCTTTATATTTGCATTTTCCATCATTTGCTCTAGATTCTTAGTTTAATTTCATGCAAATCTAATCCCTTCTAGAGAGTAATATGCGTAGGACCCTATTTTCGGTTATGTGACTTTGACGACTATGTAGTGAACGAAGCTCCGAACAACTTTTCTTTGAGAACGACCCGAGTCGGGTAGATCGGTTACCACATGCCCACAAAAATACTACAAACAACACTTGGTCGCTCTCGGTGGCCTGAGTGCTCGCGTGAATCGTCGGGGCTGATCGTGTCTCGTCTTTGGGGTCGTAGTTACCTTGGAGACTTCTGCTATATGACCCAACACCTCTTTGGTTGTGTCGGTGGAGCAACAAACACGATGACTAAGCCCGAGGGATAGGGGCGGCGGAACGTATATATGCATGAGGCATGAGTTATGAATTGTGTTTCATCTCATGAGCTTAACAGTGTATTTAGCGGGCTATAGCAGAGACCATCCTCGAATTATATTCGAGAGCCTAATTATACTTACTCGAATTACCTCTCTATGTTTAAGATATAATTTCAATCAATTAATTCGATTACTGACAATTAAGAATTAATTGACATCTTAAACCAAAGTTAGCACCAATCAAATCATTATTATAATGTCGAAACTTAATTCACCTGTAGGGTTTAACATAATAATCATTCATGAGCTCACTTCGAAGACATCATCAAACTAATGCACATGGTGACCGTAAATATTCTAGCAATACATCATACATGCAACACTATTACCCAAAACACGGAGACTATTGACCATGCAGAATAGATCTCACTTTTGTTGAATCAATGTAATAGCTACTGCATGCACATGCATGTTTATATCTTACGGGTTAAGATAATGCAGTATTTAACCGAGGCCTAGTTCGTTTAGGACGATCAGTATAAAACGAAGTGCTCCTCTTTCGGACCTTGTTTAATACATAAATGTAGTAGTGCAATTAATCAATTAGATTAACTGTACGGTTAACACTACAACCGTTCTGATGGTTTGTTCGTTTTCATCTAGGTTTTGAACCAGTTATTTTTGTTTCACAAGTGGCTGATAAAATGATCTTTTATTTACCTGCGATGAACCATTTTATCTAAGTGCAAAATAATATAACATAGAACTTGTGTAATCAAACACGATTCCCATTAAACAGAAATAGTGTAAATAATGTCTAAAGCCATGCTTCAGCATATACACCAACAAATAGGCAGGAAACTGAAACTATCGATGCGCGACAACTTTGGGGGATCTCTGGCCGCGTGTGACTATGTCACGGAGCGTAGGGGCCACGCGTGACCTGCGGTTGGAGCGACTGCCAAGCTTTAAATATCTATTTTGTATATACAATATGGATGTCTAATCGAAACTCATTAAGAAACGATTAATTTCATATAGTATATATATAAAAAAGTATTATTAAAATAAAAAAATATTTTTTAGCATTTAAATAAGTAAGTAATTTCTTATAACTATAAAAGAAAGGCGAGGAAGAAAGAAGATTGTAGTATAAAATTTATGTCTTATAAATCACATCTAAATAGGAAATGATATTAAAAAAAATAATCAATGCCCTTCGAAAGAATAACAAATATCCGTTATATTTACGAATATTACAATACAAATAATTTTTTAGATTAAAAGTAAATTAAAATTCATCCAATACAAATTTTTAAAAAAAAAACCGAATCATGTCAGCCTACCACTTAAACTCACAAAATTCAAAAAATTATATATAAATTTAATTTAATAATACTAGCAAGATTAGGAAGTAGTATTAATAATAATGGGATGGGATTAAAAATTTAAAAAAAAAAAAAAAAAGAAAGAAAGAAACAGAGTGAGTTGAGTCAGCTTTTGAATAGGCCAATATTCCTCTCGGGATTGGTGGGAAAGAAAGACTGTGAGTTTCTCCTCCTATAAATACTGCCACTTCCTCTGCTCCTCTTCCCCTAAATCTACTACACTTCCCCATCATCTCTCTCTCTCTCTCTCTATATATATATATATATATAATCTCTCTCCCTCTCTCTCTCTCTCTCTCTCTCTCTCTCTCTCTCTCTCTCTAATATACACACAAAATAGGAAAACCCTAGTTCATCTAGGGTTGCAGGCTCTTCTTCTAATTTTGAATGAAGATATATACATACACATACATACACACATGCCTCTCTTCTTATTCTTCCACAGCTTTCTTGAACTGCAGATCACTGTACGGCCCCCCAACTGGAGAGAGGTTAGCCATCCTCCTTCTCTCTCTCTCTCTGCGGTTCAATAAAGCTGTGGGAAGATACGGGGAGAGTCAATTTATATTATATAAAAATATAATATATATTTATATATAGAATTATAAATAGATATTCAATTACTTCATCGATTTCAGTTGTACAAAGCTAGATCTGGTGAACCCCGTTTCGATTCCAATTTTTTTTTTTCAATATTTAAAGCTAATTAATAGCGATTTAATTGAATTTTATTTTTTTTTAAATTCAAATTTGTTTAATTTATTTATTTATTTATTAATTCTTGTAACTCGTTTTCTGGACTGATAACTGTATTTACAAGTAACTTTATTTATTTATTTATTTTTTTTTTGGTTGAATATTTTTGCTCCATTTATCGTCAGAGATCTGAAGTTGATTAGAAAACACGAAACATATTTTGATTATTATTAAAAAAAATAATAATAATAATAATAATTTCCCTGTGATTGTTGTTTTTGTATTTTGATTATTTTTATATATAAATGTATACTAATAAATTGAAATAAAATAAGAAAAAGGGAGGTTTGATGATGATGATGATGAAGACGATGATGTGTGATTTGGTTTAGCATTGTTGGCCATATATTGTACAGGCTGTATTGGTACTCACTCGGTCCATAAAAGCATAATTATTATTTTAGTTATTGCACGTTGTTTGTTTGTAATTCTGTCAAAAATAATTAAATCAATTGCAATTATATAACATTCAATTATCTTTCAATAATTTTAATTTTTTTTTTTTATTTTTGTCGGATGATTGTTTGGAGAAATGTTACGATCCTGTTACGGAACTATTCCATTGGGAATTGTAACGGTTACAAACCCACCGACGACGACGACGGAATGGTTTTGTAACGGGAGAGTAGTCGATTTGTTTGTTTGGACCACACCGTTTGAACATCTCTTTCAAACATACATGTGCGTGAGTTGTATTTATTTGTACTGATTAATTGTTTTTCAATTAGAAAAAATTATTGCTTAATAATATTAGTACTTAGTTTCTACTCTTTACTTATATTATAAGCGATAATAATTGCTCAATAAATATTTCTTGGAGGAGAATTATGCTATTGACGATTAACAAGCTGCATTGAACCGAACGTCTCGGATCTCAAAGTTAACCGAATTTTCGGCCACCCGTGAGACCATTAATATCGTGAAGAGTTCAAAATTTGCTATGAAGCCGACAGTTGACTCTATAATAGGGTCAATCTTCTATATACAACAAATAAACTATACTATATTAATAAAATTATACTAGTATTATTTATGTAATCAGAGAATATGATAGGTTTATTTGTTCTATATTGAAGATTGGCTCCATTATGGAGCCGTAATTTTCCATCCAACTGTAATTTTTACTTTTATATATATATATATATATATATATATAGTTTTTGGCTATTAACTTAATGCAAATGACAAAATTTTTCCTCCCAAATTTTTAATTATGTATGGTAAAACCGTTACATTTTATTTTAATTAAGTGTAATCATATTCTACTAATTATTATGTCATACAATAGTTATTAGTAAAATCAAATTATTTATAATTTTCACTAAATGTTATATATAAGTTACATAATCATAAAAAATATATTACATTTTTTTTCAAGATATTTATTCAAAAAGTTATTTTAGTTTTTTAATCATATAATTAACTTAATGGGATGAAAATACTCTTTAAACCATTTCTATAATAGTAATAATAATAATAATAATAATAATAATAATAATAATAATAATAATAATAATAATAATAATAATAATAATAATAATAATAATAATATTGTTTTTTAAATATTTTTCTAGGTAATTGATCGGTCATGATTCCTTAAAGGTAACAAAACATGTTATGTATTACATTTATTCAACCAAGCTTCATGTATAGCTATATATTTGTGTTTATATTGTTCACTTATTAATAATAAAATTTATAAAATATGATGTACACATATGTAATTTATAATATGTTGATTGTTGTATTTACACATAATTTATAATACTTTGTAATTTGTATTGTGCATGTAAATACATAGTTTATAATACTTTGTAATTTGTATATGTGCATGTGCACATGATCAGCTACTAGTTACTTCTAATGCTCATGATTTAACTTAATTTTTGAGCTAAACAAATACTACTATGTACCAATTCACATTTCATTAGTCAACAAGAGCTGTTTGATTTCCAACATATTTGATATATGATTTTTCTTGTAGAACAATTTATAATACTGTCTTTGAAGGGTTAAACCTATTTTCTTTTTATTTATTAACTAGTACGTGATCATGTGCATTTGCACAGATATAAAACACGTTTTTTATTGTATTTATTAATTAGACATGTACTTCTATCATATAAAAATTATAAATTTTTCTTAAGTTATTTTTATCATTCAAAATTAATTGAGATTTAAATTTTATTTTAATTATGCAACGTTTACATTAATAACATAAATAAAATAATTTAAATATTTGTGGCATGTATTAAGAAAATTCATAAATAAAAAAATTATTGGTGTTTCTGATTTTTTTTAAAAAAAAATATGTGTGAATCATACTTTTCTTCCAACAATGCAACTAAATATAGCGGTTACAGCTCTGAATGTGTCAATCAACTTTAAGTTCCAATATTAGGCGTTATACATTTGAATATTTTGCTACCAAATTTAGAAATAATTGAGTAACTAATCCAAAAAATAAATAATAAATATATATATATATATATTATATTAAGATGTAATAGTTTTAGTAGATTAATGAGAAATTAATTAAAAAAATATAACTTCTTTTGGAGAAAAATGAAAATATGTTTTATTAAATATTTTATTAAATGTATTAGCTAGTAATTATATATATATATATTTGGAAATTGAATGTGTCATTTCAAATTTTTACTGTGATTTTGAATGGAAATTGAAATTTTATAGTAGATTAAATGGAGCTATATATAGACAAGTGGGTGGCTAAAATTAAACATGTCAAAAGAAATTTATTTATTTATTTTTTATTAAAACTTCAAAAGGGAGGTAGCAATATATCTGTGATTGATTGATTTTTTGAGTCAAAAGAAGATAGTGGAAAATGAAATAAAGTTAATTAATTTTAGGGAAACTAGGAGGTAGCTAGCTAGGGTTCTCCTCTAACTTTGTCCCACCGAGGCTAATTAAAAAATTAAAAGAAAAACATTTTAATGGGAAACACCACAATTATGTCTTGTCTTTGTTAAGACAAACAAACATATAATTTTTATTTATGTAGTATAATGGATGTTACAATAATCAATTAACTATGTAAATAATGGGCTAAGTTGATTGGCTCATATACTCGCACCCATCGTTGGAATAGCAACCTCTACCCCCCACAATAAACAAATAATTAATCTTTATTCTACACCTATAAATAGTAACGTTCCCCTTCTCACGGTGGACACATGTTAATATGTTCACCGTTTATGTGTCATGCATACATTGGTGATGTATTTTTTGAACATATTAACACCACCAAGGTATGCATGCCACATAAGCGATGGACATATTAACATGTGTCCACCGTAGATAGGGGAGCATTACTCCACCTATAAATCTTCCGATTTTGCTATAAAGCCAACAGTTGGCTCTATAGTAGAGTGAACCTTCTATATATAACAAATAAACCTATCATACTAATAAAATTATATTAATGTTATTTAAGTAATCATTGAATATGGTAGGTTTACTTGTTGTATATAGAAGGTTGGCTCCACTATAGAGCCAACCGTTGGTTCCATAGCAAAACCGATAAATCTTCACAATATATCACATACATTTTTGAATTAGTATATTAATTATTGGGTTAAATAAATAGAAAAAGCATTGATTTCCAGTTCCAATCAATATGGTCCAAGTATTATTGCATCTCAACATATATCTTCTCATTTATTACATGTTAAGAGCGAACATGAGATTCAGAGAATTTCAAACTATTTTGAAAATAAAACTGATATCATTACGAGCTGAAAAAATAATCGTTGATTATTTGACCTTTTACCGAACCAACCGAAAAGAAATGGTACGGTTCTGAAAAATTTCACAAACATCCGTACAGAGAACGAAAAGCTATCAACATACCGCATTGAACTAAAGACCTAAATTAATAATCAAATTATAACATTGTACTAGTACAACACCCGTGTATTACACGGGTGTTTGTTAAAAAATTATTCTTAAATTTTTAAGTTAATGAGAAAACCATATTAAATTTAGTTTACTTTTTTACAAAAAAATATATTACTATATATTTTAGAATGATATGCTTATGACTTACATGTGTTATATTTTATTAGTTTTTATAACTTATATCATATAACTACTTGAAATATAAATATATTAGTTGATAAATAATTTTATTTTTCTCATTAATATAAAAAATAATTTTATTATTGTTATAAAGATAAATATAAATTATTTTTTTTATACATACAATATGAATGTTAAATCGAAATTCATCAAAAGAAGATTAATTTGATATATTACATATGTAAAACTGATAAAAAATACAAAAGTTATTAACTTTTAAAATATATATACAAGTTATAATAAGGAGTGATATTAAAATGCAATTAATACATGTAACATGACCATAAATAATCAACATATTTATGGTAATCCGAACCTAATTATTTTTGGTTTGGAATTAAATTAAAATTTACCCAAGCCTAATAACGAAGCATGTAATTTTGCCACATAGGATTCCGAAGCACCAGAAACAGCCACGTAGATTCAGCTCGTTCTGTATTAATATATAGGGGCGATATATCTTGTTTTATACATATTATGAAAACTGTATTCCTATACAATTTAAATATTTTATAGTAATGGCAGTTAAACTTCGTTTAAATTGTATACTTAATTTTACTCGACTATGATAAATATTTTTATTTTATATTTTTGAACAAGGTATTTATATTACATTTGGTGATATGTTTTTTATTCATATTCCATCGTATAATTAAATTTCTATTAAAAAATAGATATATTCTTTTATAGCATATATTATGTTTTGTTTGGATTTTGAAAAGCAGGCTTCAAGGTCTTGGAATATCCGGTTGGATGAGGTGATCCAGTTGTACGGGTTCACTCAATGTCCGGATGAGCACCGTGTGTACAAAAAACGCAGTGGGAGTGTGATGGTGTTTCTTGTGCTTTACGTAGAAGATATACTTCTAATTGGAAACAATAAGAAGAAATTGTCAGACGTAAAGGTATGATTGTTCGAGCAGTTTGATATGAAGGACTTAGGAGAAACATGCACATTCTTGGTATCAAGGTCATTCGAGACCGTGAGAACAATATGTTGTGCTTATCCTAGTATTCATACATTGATATTTGCTTGGCTAGGTTCAGCATGCAGAATTTCAAGAGAGGGTTATTACCTTTTCGACATGGAATACTTTTGTCTAAGGATGTGTCTACTAAGACAACTCAAGAGATATAGGACATGATGACAGTTCCTTATGTTTCGATAGTAGAAAGTCTCATGTATGTAATATTGTGCAAAGGTCGGATATTAGCTACGTCGTTGGCATAATAGTTAGATATCAAAGTAATCCAGGTCTGGGGCATTGGTCTGCGGTGAAACATATACTCGAGTACTTGAGAAGGACTAAGGAGTACATATATACCTGAGAAAGACTAAGGAATGGATAATATGCTAAGCATATCTATGCATATATATTATTCATTTTTAACAAATAATAATATAAAATATAAAATAGAAAACTATGAATATTAAACATATTTTAGTTATATGTATAATTTGATTAATGCAAAACAGTGTTATTTGAAATAAACATTAATAAATGTTTTTAAAATTGAGATGCACGTAAAGAATACCTATAAAAATACCTCCTAAATAGACTACAATAATGTTAGACTAAATGCAAAATAGTTGTAAAGCCCAGAATATTATTTACTATTTATGGAGCTCGACTTTATTTCCATAAATAGCCAATTTCTTAATTTGATGCATTTATTATTATTATTTGCATTAAATTGAGTAATTAGTTTAAAGTCCACGCCATGGAGAACTTATTCGATTTTTAATTATATAAGTTAGATTTATTTATCCCGAGTATCGGTTCTATTTTAAAATCGAGCCTTGGAATGGTTGGAATTTTATTAAAGCGGGCTGAAGCCCGAATAATTAATTTTTTCAAGCCTAATCATTTTCGAGCGAGTCCAGTTATTTTAGCCGGCCCAATTAAGTTAATCGAGCTCATATTCGATTTTATTTCGGCCATTTTAGTTAAATCGAGCCCAAGTTTGATTTTATCTTAGTCCATTTTAAAAATCGAGCCTATAGTCGATTTTTTTATCCGAGCCCAATATTTTAGTAAATTCGTCCGACTAAATTATTTAGTCCGAGTTCGATTAATTTAAGCCGAACATTTAATTTCCTAAGCAAATGTTCGATACTTACTAGACCGGTTATTAAGCCGAGTGTTAGTAATTTTAAAACCCGATTTTGAGGCCCAATACACAATGAAAACCCTAGCTCTATAT
>CACSLK010003174.1:5177929-5189457 GCA_902706635.1 Striga hermonthica
CCGGTTGGACCGGTTCAGCCCATATTTCATTGTTTCAGTCCGGTTCTCGATTTCAGTACCATTTTCAGTTAAAGTTCCGGGCCAGTTCAGTTCAGTAAATTAATATCAGTTCAGTTCCGTACTTAACCTGTTCCAGTTATACCGATTAAGTCTGAAAATCATGTTAAGTCGAGTAGAGCATCTTAACATAATTAATCAGTTAATTTATCAGTCTGAGCATAGTCCTTAGTAATTGTTTATATTATTTTTCAATTTGATCAGGCATCAGCACTACCTGCATTTTCAGCAGTTCAGGTGAGGACTCAGACTAAGTACTACATTGATTATAATTACTCTACCATGTTTGAGGTATGTATATTCAGTATCCGCTCGGAATGGTTGCCGGTCCATTCTGGGTTCTAGTGGCCCTAATCTGCCCACTAGAGTGTGCACATGGTGTCCGGCTTTGCCGGCAGATGTTCAGTTTCAGACAGGTGACTTATGTCACGAGATTAGTATCAGATTATTCAGACCGGTATCAGATATCAGTTATCAGTTCAGTTCAGTTATATATGCCAGGATCATGATATTGTTATTATTTTCACTGTTTTACTTTAGTATGAGTTTCCACGGAGCACAGTGTTATAGTGCTCACACCCCACTTATCTCATGTTTTTCAGGTCACAGGGTCGGGGACGAGGAGTGAGCTGACGAGCTGTTCAGGACATTTGTTATGTTTTGTTATGTATAAACTATGTTTTGGCTACGCTACATTTTCGCTTCAGTTTTCAGTACTTGAACTCAGCTTTTGATCCGACAGTAGTCGGTTAATACATTATATAACCGTTTTTATTATTCTAAACATTAACGTTTTTTCAGATAAAAGTCAGATTTTCACGGTAACACTCCGAATCAGTTTTCGCAAAAATAAATATTCTATTAAATTCATTCAGAAAATTTGCGAAAAAGCGTACTCTGATATTTATAAAATAGCGGGGTGTTACAGATTAACTAAATTACCCTAAATATTCAAAATAATTTATTATTTATACTATGAAAATATATTTAGTATTTTAATATTTTTGTATAAAATATATTTATATTATTTTTAGTTGAATAACCATAATATATAAAATACCAATATTGATAATGTGCGCTAAAGCAGACACTACTGTGCAATTAGTCTAACATTATTGTGCAGTCTATTTAGGAGGTATTTTTATGGGTATTTTTGTTGGGATCTATAAGGATCTCGATAATGTGCAAGTCACGGACTATCTATGAAATAAACTCTAAGCACAGCGGAACTAGAAGCGAGGTTCAACGCGTACCGTTTTTAATTTTTGCCGAATCTGAGACGTTTCTGATTTCCGTTGTTGGAGATCGTCTGAAACCTCGAATCCGTTTGGCTACTTGTCCTGCTAATCACCGGATCGTTCACCAACCATCTCGGGCCATCTCGGACTTGTCGCGGATTCACCGGAGCTCTCCAAACCAGCTGGACCGCCCCTGGACCAGTCTGAACCAGTTGTATGCATCCTGGGCCGGCTGGGGTATTTCAAAAAGTTCATCCGAGCGAACTAAGTTTATTTGTATATCGAAAGGTTATAAACTAACCAAATAAGGTATACGTAGCTTTATGGTTATTACCAAACATAAAAACTAACTATAGATTGAGAAAGTCTAGATAAATTTTTGAATTAGAAAGTAAATAGGATGAAGCAAATCTGAAACTTGAATGAAGGTGGAGAAAAACAAACGGACAGAACAATAGAAATCAACCTTTGTTGGATTGATAAAACAATATCCAATATAATATCATTTCGATGGCTAGGATGCAGATGAAGTCTAGCAACGAGAGCAGAGAGGAAGAGGATGGAGAGAGGAGTGGGAGGGTTGAAATCGGAAGAGTAAAATTAACTGGAACAAATTCGAGCGCGGAGGGCGAATTGGCATCAACAAACACCCGCACACAAGTCATAACAGATCCAGCAGGCAAAACAATCTTTCCAGACATTGTACAACAAAAAAGCTCCAAATCCAGAATCATGCACAGTAATAATAATACATACAGTCTAGAAAGAAAAAACAATGTATCCATCCCTCTCCCTACTAAAAAAAAAAGTCCTAAGTAAACAAGAAAAACTAATGAAAAATCACTTCTAGATAGGAACCTCCATCTTCACAACTGACGGCGGTTGGCCCCCGGCCGATGTCTGTAGCCAGTCCTTGGCACAGATAACAGCCTCCACTGTCTCGGGCCGCAAGCTGCACCTATAGCTATCCATCTCCTTCCGCACCGTATCAAACACGGAGCCCGCAGGCACCGTGCACACCGGTATAGACAAGATGTCTCGGGCCATTTTAGAGAGGGTTGGGTACTTGATCCGGTTCAGCTTCCACCACCCAACCACATCAAACTCGTGCACACGTGGGAGGAGCGACTCCTCCAGGTACTGGTCCAGCTCCGACTTTGCCAGCTGGCTCGTGGTCTCCATGATGTAGGCATCGAAATCAGTAAGCCCGAGCCCATTGCTCGCACTGGGGTCCTCGGACTTGACTGAGCCGAGGCCCCCGCCATTTGCTTCCTCCGGGTTCAGAGGCAGCGCGAGGGCCACGTACTCGAGGAAAAGCTCGTGTATCCCATCGTCCACGATCTTCACAAACGACGCCGACTCCTCTCCGTATATTTTCGAGAAGCTGAACTCGACCAGCTTCATCTTGAAACGTGGATCCATGACGACTGCAATCGCCAGTATGAAGCACACGCTCTTCCAGTACTTGTCAAAATTCTCCTGCATCAGCTTGGTGAGGCGGCTGACAAACGGATCATCGCTGGTGGCTGCACGCGCCAGCTCCAGCTGAATCTTCCAGGCCTCATGGAAGAATGTGTTTGTCGTGGGATTGGACGCCGTCAGGAGGAGGTTGGCAGTCTCAAACAGGGGTTTCAAGAAATTGCAAAGGGTCTCGACCTGCTTCCAGTCCTCGCTAGTGGGAGCGTCTTTGTAGTCAGGGTCGGATGCACCCAAGCAGGAGAAGACATCCTTCAGCTCGCACGCAGCCACCAGCATCTCATAAGTCGTGTTCCACCGAGTCTGGTCATCGATCAACAGGGCCTTGGAGCTGCCCACCTGAAGCTGCTGCTTCAGCTCCACAAACCGTTCCTCCCACGTCTTCACGTACTTCACGCTGTCCCTCACTTTCTTTACACTGCCCCGCTCGGAAGCCAGGGCCTCATTGACGATCGCGCTCAAGGAGCGAGCCAAACAGTTGCCGACCAACAGCTGCCCATCAAGCACGAGCGGGTTCTTCACGGAAAGCAGAGCCCTCAGGTTGTCGATGGCAGCATCACTCAGGGACTGGTTTATAGTCACAGAGAATAATTTCCCGTCCATGCCCCAGTCAGAAAGGCACGCAGCTACCGAGTGGCTGAAGGCGGTGTCGGAATCGGGGTAAGGCTCCATGATCACATTGAAAAGCTTCCGGTGAATCTTCCAGTCACTGTCGATGAACTGACCGCTTATGAAGACGTAGCCTGTGGTATTGGACGAGGACCAGAGGTCGAGAGTGAGGCAGACGCGCCCAGGCATGCCCTCGATCACCTTGAGGATGCTCTGCTTCTCCTTAAGATAGGTGGCAACACAGTCTCCCTGGACAGTATTGAAGCTCACCATGTCGAAACGAGGCTGGAGGTTCTGGGCAAAGGCCACGAAGCCAGGGTGCTCGACAATGTGAAGTGGGTAATCATGCATAATAATCATCTTGGCAATCTCGTGCCGGCAGCGGTCAGCATCAAAGGCGATGTAGGGGACGCCGGCTGTCCGATAGCGTCTTTGCTTGGGTGGGTCAGAAGAGAAGGCAGGCCCCATCTTGGAGGGGGCGCTGTAGGGGGTGTGTGGGTCCTTGTTGTCCTGGTTGCGGAGGACAACGGGGCAACTGCCCTTGGCTATGTGGCGCTTGAGGTGGCTGGTGCCAGCTACCTTGTTGCCTGTGCTGTACGCGAATGACTGCTTGCAATTCTTGCAACAGGCCCTCCTGCTGCCGGACCCGACCGTCTCGATGGTGAAGTGTTCCCAGACGACAGACTTCTTTTTGCGGCGCTTGGGTGGGGGCTGCTCGACGCTGTTCTGAGGCACAATCTCGATAAGGTGGTTGTGCTGACTAGAATGATTCAAGATCTCAAGATGCATTTCAGAGTCCAAGATTGGAATCTCCTCCATGGCTTGAGTCTCCTCCACCGCCACGAGTTCGTTATTCATAATGGGCTCCGGATTCTCGTTGTCCATCTCCAAAGAATGCTGAATTCTTGACTATATGATGCTGCATAAATTGAACAAGATTTCAAGTGTCAAGACCCAAAAGCAATATATTTCTGAAAGAAACAGCATAAATCCAAGCTAGTATGATTAATTGGGAAGATCAATTGAGCATGGTAATGAATGGACTGTGCATAATAACAATCAACACCAAGTACGACAAGCCCACAAATGAAAACACAGCATAATTTGGATAAGTAGAAGATACTCCTAAACTGAGATGCCCACGATTTGAAAACAACAAGAAAAAAAACTTAGCAACACTAGACACATGTCCTTGTTCGCGTAGAGCGAAAGACTGGTTTCAGAGGTTCTATGCAATTGACGTGCCTAGATCTCAGTTCGAGTCTTTCATATGAGATATTATTCATCTCAACAGTCAACACAAACAATTAGAATAAATAAGCATTACTTCCAGTGAACCTTCCAGTGAACAACTGGAATAGTTAATAAATATAGGTTTCGTACCCACCATTCTCCCAGACAATAGTATTACTCAAGACGAAAATCGGAATATGCACCAATAGCACTCAACCTATTTCAGAATTTGGGTCCATATTTCATGTCTTCACAAATAAGAACTTCCCCACATTTCCATTATGCCCCTTCCATTGAAAACATGTACCACTTACAATATCAAACACAATATAGATTTTCAGGGAAAACATTAGGACAAGGAATAACGATTTCCCTAATAATCGGTAACAAAAACAGGTTGCAAACACAACCAACCAAATCTAAGAGATTGAACAAGAAATTCTATCATTCAAAGAAAGTATCACTCTAAAGAGGATGCAATGTTTGGCCACGAAGTTGCATATCAGAAACAGAACCAAAAATTTGCTTCCCACATTTATGGAGATAATGCAACGATTCAGTTCCTTGGAAGTGGTTGGAATTCTATCCAAATAATAAGTAGAAGACAATATTGAACTCTCAAGGCCCGAAGGGAGGGCCAAGGACCCAGAAGCCAAATTATTGCCAGCTCCATCAAGAACCTTGATCAAACTCTTAATTTTTATTTTATAGGGATAATCAAGGAAAACTCAAAGGTTTTAGTTGTATCTAAGAGCTAATTACAACACATCTATTGACTTGAAGAACTAGGGGGGAGGCATAGGCCTTAGGTTTTATTTCTCATAACATTTTACCATGGTTCTCAAAACCGAATCGAACCGGTGTAGCTACTAGTTCAATGGTTCACTGGTCGGACCATGGTCGAACCGGTCGAACAGGTTTAATTAATATATAATTTTTATTAATTTTATATGTACAATATATAATTATATATATTTTTATCATTGATTTTAATAATTTTACAATGTATGACATTTCTCTAAATAATAATTCAATAATAGATACAACTTGATTAATGTTTATAACATTTTCTTTATTTTATTTTTTATATTTAAAATTTTAATCTATATTTAAGTTACAAAATAGAAAGAATAGAAACAACCCTAATTTCATTTTAAATCACATTTTAAATTTTTTATTATTGATAAAAAAATTAAAAAATAAAAATAATATACATAACAAATACCAATAATTTGCTTATTTATTTTCTAATAAATTGGAAATATAGCCCAATGATAGTCCAATTTAAAAATACTACATTTTCTTAATGTGTAAGATATTTCTTATAAGGCCCAATATTGGCCCAATAATTTTAGCAAGAAAACATATCCCACATTAAAAAACGCAAGTAAAAATGTGTGTTATTTAAATCACTTCACAATCTACTAATTTCAAATTCAAAAACTTGAACCGTTGATCCATTCGACGGTCCCAGTTCACCACTTCAACCGGTTTCCGACCGGTTCGAACGGTTTTTGACCAGTACAATCACTAGGCGGTTTAATGGGTTGAACCGGCCGGTACGGTTTTCAGAACTATGCATAAAATTAAACAATTCGAAGGTGCCCTAATATTAATGTAGGCCCTGGTTATAAAATATCTTACCAGATAATTTTTTTAACTCAAATTTAACTTAACTAACCCTTCAATATTATAAATAATTAAATAATATTAATCAATCATCCTCACACATCACTTCCCTCACACGTCACTTCCAAATAGCCCATTCTTTAGTAAATATCTCGAATTTCATGGGCCATTTTGCAATTAACATATTTTTCATTGTCCACTCACCCAACTAAGCCAAATGATATAAGATCTCAATATACCATCTTATATACACTACAACCTTTCCAAAGTACAACCTTTCCAAAATAAACCAGTAAACTTTAACCCTATCACATAAGAATACTCATTTCCAAGAGTCAAAAGTCCAGAATTTCACCTATAACGCACGTCTAAAACAAAACAAAACAAAACGAAACAAGAAAAGCCCATATACAGAGAACTCCAAACCAAACCAGATCTAACGTAATCAGCCATGGGCTTCATTATTTTACACACCCAGAAACAACATTCTCGAACAGAAAAAAAGGATAGATTCATAACAGATCTTGAACTTCAAGTTCATTACGGCTACAAAAGAGACACAGACCAACAAAACGCGCCAGAAAAACTTTTTAATATATATATATATAGATATACTTCATCACGAAAATATCGAAAGAGCTAATCAGAAAATAAATTAAAAAAACAAAAAACGAAACGAAAGATCCCGTAACAAATCTCAACCATAATCATAACAGTGAAGACGAAATTTTTACCCAGATAACTCCTGAGATAAACTATCCGGCGATCTCCGGCGATTCCCAGCTTCCCAGATCTAGGGTTTGGAGGATGGAGAGAGAGAAAAGAGGAGAGAGAAAGTAGAATTGGGCTTCACAATTGGACCTATTTTTTTTTATTGGGGTTTGGTTTATTGCGATAAGGTTTTATTATAATTGTTGGGGTAGGAGAATTAAAGCGAATTGGATATTGGACTTTGAGGTCCGGTCCATCTACACCAGTCGTCCCGTTTTAGTGTGTGTATTAGTGTGTGTGTGTGTGTGCCTTTTAGTCATATTTACCCATTTTTCTTCATTGTTTCGATGTGACCAACGCAGCCCACCTCTAGTGTGTGTGTGTGTGTGTAGCCCACTCACCAAAACATAATGTTGTTTTTGTTTGAGGGGCCCTACAATTAGGGAACGAGCAAGCAATTGAATGAATGATTTTAGGCGCAACTTTTAATGGCAAGAAATAGGAGATAAAGCGGTATGAGAGAGATGGCATCTTTTTGTTAAAGAATTGGTCCAAAGGCCTATGTTTGGCAAAGGGTTTTTAATTAGTTTTGGTTTGCTTTGATTTTCAATGTCTTGCATTATTGGTTTGGTTTGGTTTGGTTTGGTTTGGTTTGGTTTTCAACTAGCCTATGTATGATTCAATTATTTGTACAAGTTTGGTTTTATTATAAATATGTTGGTTTCGTTTGGTTTAGTTTGGTTTGGTTTGGTTTTCAACTAGCCTATGTATGATTCAATTATTTGTACAAGTTTGGTTTTATTATAAATATGTGGAATTACCACCAATGTTAATATTAATATTATCTTGTTCCTTGAAGTGTGTACTAGTAGGTTTTCAATTTGCCTATAAAAGGGTACCTTCGACTTTGTAAAGTTTGTACTGAAAAGAGAAAGAGAAATAGCATCTTTTGATTTATATCCGATTTTTACATTGTGTTCTTTATATTCCTCGCATTTTATAACACGTTATCAGCACGAGCGCTCTACCCGGTCACGAAAGGTAGGAATATAATAATAATAATATATATATGTATATGTATTATACTTCACTAATTTACATATTACCATTATTCTTGACAAGTTAGGCTCTGCCACAGTCAATGATATATATATACATATTACCATTATTCTTGACAAATTAGGCTCTGCCACATTCAAGGGTATGTGGTATGAATATACTAAATATGATATTATTTACACATTACCATTATTATTGACAAATTAGGTTATGCCATAGTCAATAATATGTGGTAAGATGATATTATTAAATTTGTTTATGAATTATTATTCAAGTTATAATAAAAAATATTATTACTTATACTTAACACCCACAAAATGGTTTACCCGGTAATGTGGCGTGAAATTTATAACTGTTTATTCTTGTACTCACCGTAAAATTTATCAAATAATGTGGAGCATTTTTTTACTTGCTTTGTTATATTCACCAAAATGTTCATCAAACAATTCAGAAAAATCTTTAAGGTAATATACATGATTAATTAGAATTTTATGATTATAAATGATTAATTAGCAAATATTATATCATTAAATTTGTTTCCAACGGCTAGTTAACGGTTATTTTTGTAACGGCTATTTACCAATATCTCTATATAACACTACAATTCATCTTCATAATCTAAACACTCAAAAATATATTTTCTTTATAAGAAAAAAAATTGTTTGATCCATTACTTATAATTACCATTATCTTGTTTATTATATACGTTTTGCTAATTTTCACGATGATGTATCGTACTGTTGGATTTAAATTTTATGTATTAGGCCTTTGTATAATGTGTTTAGTATTTGCTCTTTTGTACGTCTTGAAGAATTAATGATTGTATATGTAATTTTTCGAATCTAAGCATTGATGTTTTATTTTATAGTTATCATGGTAAATCTGGTCAAACTCGAATTTGAAGCTCTCGATATATCTGGGAAAAATTATATCTCATGGACATTGGATGCCTAAATTCATTTGGCGGCAAGGGGATTGGAAAAAACAATAATCTCCCCAAATGATTCATCAATACAGGATAAAGCTAAAGCAATGATATTTCTGAGGCATCATTTGAATGAGGCATTGAAAAATGAATATTTAATTGTTAAAGATCCTGCAGATCTATGAAAAGCCTTGAAAGAAAGGTATGATCACCAGAAAACGGTGATTCTCCCCCGGCTCGTTATGAGTGGATGCATTTACGCTTCCAAGATTTCAAAACAGTAAACGAGTACAATTCAGCGATGTTCCGCATTTGCTCATTATTGAAATTATGTGGAGAAAACATAACTGATTACGATATGCTGGAAAAGACATTGTCCACGTTCCACGCTTCAGATGGACTTTTGCAGCAACAATACAGAGCTAAAGGCTTTGTGAAATATTTTGAGTTAATTTCTTGTTTGCTGCTGGCTGAACAAAATAATGAGTTGTTGATGAAAAATCATGAATCTAGACCCACGGGGTCTACTGTGGTCCCTGAAATAAATGTTGTAATATCTAGACAGGGAACCGTAACTGAAAATAGCCAAACACATATGCGTGGATATACCTCGGGACGTGGCCGGGGTCGTGGACGTGGACGTGGCCGTGGCCATGGATATGGTCCAGATCGCCGATTTGGACGAGGCCACAAATTTCACCCAGGGTATAACTCGGGTCGAGAATATAATCGTGGACGAGGCCGTGGCTATGCCCAAAATTTTGAAAGGGGGAGAAATTTCCAGCCAAAATTTGAACAGAATAATGTGATGGGGAATAATGATGAAAAGGCATGTTATCGATGTGGAAGGACGGGACATTGGGCACGCAATTGTCGTGCTCCGAGACAAGTTGTTAATAATTATAACAATTCCCAGAAATCAAAAGATAAAAATATCGAAACCAATTTTATGATTGGGGAACCCTCTGAAAATGATTCAACACGTGTGGATGATGAATATAGCATCGATAACATATTGAACCTGGATTTTGCGGATGCGGTAGTTGAAGACAGAGCTGGAAATGACCACGAGAATAACTGATGATCATTTTATTATTGCTTTCTAAGTTTTTGTTGTATGTGTGTGCTTTTATCTGTATTTCGATTTTAATCAATAATAAATGTTGTTTTCTTTTAGATCATGGATCGATCTCGAATCCAAATGGAGATATATGTCTTGCAGATTGTGCCACTACTCATACTATACTCAAGGACAGAAAATATTTCGTCAACTTGAAATTAAATAAAGCAAAGGTAAACACAACATCCGGAAATGCAAAGATAATTGAGGGTTCTTGAAAAGCCATCTTTTTTATGACGGGAGGTACAAAATTTATATTGAATGATGCATTATTCTCCCCAAAATCAACAAGAAATTTGTTGAGTTTTAAAGATATCCGAATGAACGAATACCACGTTGAAACAATGAATAAAGGGGGAGTTGAATATCTTTGCATTACCTCAAATATTGCGGAAAATAAATGTGTTTTGGAGGAATTACCAGCTTTATCCTCGGGCTTATATTACACTCGCATTCATATTATTGAGACTTATGCTGCAACAAAATCACCAGCGAATGAAATATTTAAACTTTGGCATGATCGACTTGGTCATCCTGGCTCGATAATGATGCGAAGAATTATTGAAAATTCTAGTGGGAATCCATTAAAAAATCAGAAGATACTGAAAACACGTGAATTAACATGTGTCTCATGTTCTCAAGGGAAATTGATAATAAGACCATCACATACTAAAGTCAGACATGAATCACCATTATTTTTAGAAAGAATTCATGGTGATATATGTGGACCTATTCATCCACCTTGTGGTCCATTCAGATATTTTATGGTGTTAATTGATGCCTCTAGTAGATGGTCTCACGTGAGTTTGTTATCCACTAGAAATGTGGCATTTGCTAAATTACTTGCCCAACTTATCAAATTAAGAGCTCAATTCCCAGATTATATTATCAAAAGAGTCAGACTTGACAATGCTGGAGAGTTTACATCTCAAGCATTTAATGATTATTGTATGGCAGTGGGAATTGATGTTGAACATCCTGTAGCACATGTTCATACTCAAAATGGTCTAGCAGAATCATTGATTAAACGACTGCAGCTTATAGCCAGACCATTCATAATGAAGATAAAATTGCCCACTTTAGTATGGGGACATGCTATTCTGCATGCAGATAATCTAATTCGCATAAGACCAAGTGCACACCATACATACTCGCCATTACAGTTGGCATCTGGTCGAGAACCAAATATTGCACATATAAGAATTTTTTGTTGTGCAGTGTATGTACCAATTGCTCCGATTCAACGTACGAAAATGGGGCCTCAAAGAAGGTTGGAAATATATGTTGGATATGAATTTCCATCAATAATAAAATACCTTGAGCCAAAAACAGGTGATGTTTTTACAGTTCGGTTTGATGATTATCATTTTAATGAAGAATTATTTCCCCCTTTAGGTGGGAATGAAAAGTCAATTGAGAAAAATATTGAATGGAGAACATTATCACTATCATATCTTGATCCTCCCACCAA
>CACSLK010003174.1:5191654-5204880 GCA_902706635.1 Striga hermonthica
CTTGTTTGCTGCTGGCTGAACAAAATAATGAGTTGTTGATGAAAAATCATGAATCTAGACCCACGGGGTCTACTGTGGTCCCTGAAATAAATGTTGTAATATCTAGACAGGAAACCGGAACTGAAAATAGCCAAACACATATCGTGGATATACCTCGGGACGTGGCCGGGGTCGTGGACGTGGACGTGGCCGTGGCCATGGATATGGTCCAGATCGCCGATTTGGACGAGGCCACAAATTTCACCCAGCTTATAACTCGGGTCGAGAATATAATCGTGGACGAGGTCGTGGCTATGCCCAAAATTTTGAAAGGGGGAGAAATTTTCAGGCAAAATTTGAACAGAATAATGTGATGGGGAATAATGATGAAAAGGCATGTTATCGATGTGGAAGGACGGGACATTGGGCACGCAATTGTCGTGCTCCGAGACAAGTTGTTGATAATTATAACAATTCCCAGAAATCAAAAGATAAAAATATCGAAACCAATTTTATGATTGGGGAACCCTCTGAAAATGATTCAACACGTGTGGATGATGAATATAGCATCGATAACATATTGAACCTGGATTTTGCGGATGCGGTAGTTGAAGACAGAGCTGGAAATGACCACGAGAATAACTGATGATCATTTTATTATTGCTTTTCAAGTTTTTGTTGTATGTGTGTGCTTTTATCTGTATTTCGATTTTAATCAATAATAAATGTTGTTTTCTTTTAGGTCATGGATCGATCTCGAATCCAAAAATGGAGATATATGTCTTGCAGATTGTGCCACTACTCATACTATACTCAAGGACAGAAAATATTTCGTCAACTTGAAATTAAATAAAGCAAAGGTAAACACAATATCCGGAAATGCAAAGATAATTGAGGGTTCTGGAAAAGCCATCTTTTTTATGACAGGAGGTACAAAATTTATATTGAATGATGCATTATTCTCCCCAAAATCAACAAGAAATTTGTTGAGTTTTAAAGATATCCGAATGAACGAATACCACGTTGAAACAATGAATAAAGGGGGAGTTGAATATCTTTGCATTACCTCAAATATTGCAGAAAATAAATGTGTTTTGGAGGAATTACCAGCTTTATCCTCGGGCTTATATTACACTCGCATTCATATTATTGAGACTTATGCTGCAACAAAATCACCAGCGAATGAAATGTTTAAACTTTGGCATGATCGACTTGGTCATCCTGGCTCGATAATGATGCGAAGAATTATTAAAAATTCTAGTGGGCATTTATTAAAAAATCAGAAGATACTGCAAACACGTGAATTAACATGTGCCTCATGTTCTCAAGGGAAATTGATAATAAGACCATCACATACTAAAGTCAGACATGAATCACCATTATTTTTGGAAAGAATTCATGGTGATATATGTGGACCTATTCATCCACCTTGTGGTCCATTCAGATATTTTATGGTGTTAATTGATGCCTCTAGTAGATGGTCTCACGTGAGTTTGTTATCCACTAGAAATGTGGCATTTGCTAAATTACATGCCCAACTTATCAAATTAAGGGCTCAATTCCCAGATTATTTAATTAAAAGAGTCAGACTTGACAATGCTGGAGAGTTTACATCTCAAGCATTTAATGATTATTGTATGGCAGTGGGAATTGATGTTGAACATCCTGTAGCACATGTTCATACTCAAAATGGTCTAGCAGAATCATTGATTAAACGACTGCAGCTTATAGCCAGACCATTGATAATGAAGATAAAACTGCCCACTTCAATATGGGGACATGCTATTCTGCATGCAGATAATGTAATTCGCATAAGACCAAGTGCACACCATACATACTCGCCATTACAATTGGCATCTGGTCGAGAACCAAATATTGCACATATAAGAATTTTGGTTGTGCAGTGTATATACCAATTGCTCCGCCCCAACGTACGAAAATGGGGCCTCAAAGAAGGTTGGAAATATATGTTGGATATGAATCTCCATCAATAATAAAATACCTTGAGCCAAAAACACAGGTGATGTTTTTACAGCTCGGTTTGATGATTGTCATTTTAATGAAGAATTATTTACCCCTTTAGGTGGGAATGAAAAGTCAATTGAGAAAAATATTGAATGGAGAACATCATCACTATCATATCTTGATCCTCCCACCAAACAAAGAGAGCAAGAAGTTCAAAAGATTATACATCTGCAGAATATTGCAAATCAATTGCCAGATGCATTTACTGACACAAAAAGGGTGACAAAATTACATATTGCAGCTATAAATACCCCTGCTCGAATTGAGATTACAAAGAAATGGCAAATGACGATGTGCCAAATGAATTAAAGGCACGCTTGAAACGAGGAAGACCAGTGGGGTCTAAAGATAAGAATCCTCGAAAGAAAAGAGAAATTCAAGATTCGAATTTGAAAAAGAATCAAGATGATGGAAAAAATTCGGAACGAAATGAAAATATTGAAATCTCCATCAATTACGTAAATAATGGGAAACTTCGGAAGCGTGATGAAATCATTGATGATGCATTCACATATATGGTATCACAAGAAATTGATAAAGAAGTGAGGATCCTGAACCAAAATCTATGATTGAATGTCAGAAAAGACATGATTGGGATAAGTGGAAAGATGCTATTCAAGCCGAGTTAAATTCGCTTAATAAACGAAAGGTTTTTGGACCTATAACCATTATACCCAAAGACATAAAACCTATTGGGTACAGATGGCTTTTATCAGAAAAAGAAATGACAAAAATGTGATCACAAGATATAAAGCTCGTCTTGTAGCACAGGGATTCTCCCAGAGGCCTGGGATCGATTATGATGAAACATATTCCCCTGTTATGGATGCAATTACTTTTAGATACTTGATTAGTTTGGCCCTCCATGAAAATTTTGTGATGCGTCTCATGGATGTTGTGACTACTTACTTATATGGATCGGTAGACGATGATATTTATATGAAAATTCCAGAAGGAATTAGAATACCCGAGGCGCTAAAGTCCAAACCTAAAGAGTTATGTGCGATAAAACTGCAAAGATCATTGTATGGCTTGAAACAATCCGGGCGTATGTGGTATAATTGTTTGAGTGAACAATTACTAAAACGAGGATACATAAATAATCAAATATGCCCGTGTGTTTTTATATAAAGATCACAAGATGGAGTTGTGATAATTGTTGTCTATGTCGATGATCTTAATATTATTGGGACTACAAATGAAATTCAAGAAGCAGTCACTTTACTAAAAGGCGAGTTTGAAATGAAAGACCTCGGACAAACCAAATATTGTCTCGGCTTGCAAATAGAACGATTCCAAAATGGGATATTTGTCCATCAATCTAATTACACTAAAAGAATATTGAAACGATTCAATATGTACAAGGCGAATCCACTTAGTACCCCAATGGTCAACCGAACATTAGATGTTGAAAAGGATCCGTTTCGACCTTGTGATGAAGATGAAGAAATACTTGGTCCTGAAGTATCATATATGAGTGCAATAGGAGCTCTTATGTATCTTGCTAATTGTACCAGACCAAATTAATCTTTTTCTACCAATTTATTAGCAAGATATAACTCGGCACCTACGAGGAGACATTGGAATGAAATCAAGCATATATTCCGTTATCTCAAAGGGACAATCGATTTGGGAATATTTTACTCTAACGTTAAAAAATATGAAATAATCAGTTTTGCAGATGCAAGATATCTCTCAGATCCCCATAAAGCAAGATCTCAAACTGGATACGTTTTTACGATTGGCGGAACTGCATTTTCTTGGCGTTCCCAGAAACAAACATTAGTTGCGACATCTTCAAACCATGCTGAGATCATTGCACTTCATGAAGCAAGTAGGGAAAGTATCTAGCTCAGAAACATGACTCAACATATTCAACAAGCCAGTGGACTATCGAACAATAATGACCCGACGGTGATATTCGAAGACAATGCAGCATGTGTCGCTGAAACCAAAGAAGGATACATCAAGAATGATAGAACTAAACATATCCCGCCAAAGTTCTTCTCATATGCGCAAGAGCTTGAAAGAAACAAACAAATCAAAGTTCAATACATTCGATCAAGCGATAATGCAGCAAATTTGTTTACAAAGGCGCTTCCGACGACAATGTTTCGAAAGCACGTACACAATATTGGAATGAGACATCTTCGGGATTTGCACGGATGATAACTCGAGGGGGAGTATGTGCGATTGTACTCTTTTTTCCTTATCTCGGTTTTTTTCCCACAGGGTTTTTCCAGATAAGGTTTTTAACGAGGCAGCATAAACGCACATTTAATAGTAATAATTCCAAGGGGGAGTATTATAAATATGTGGAATTACCACCAATGTTAATATTAATATTAATATTATCTTGTTCCTTGAAGTGTGTGCTAGTAGGTTTTCAATTTGCCTATAAAAGGGTACCTTCGACTTTGTAAAGTTTGTACTGAAAAGAGAAAGAGAAATAGCATCTTTTAATTTATATCCGGTTTTTACATTGTGTTCTTTATATTTCTCGCATTTTATAACAGGTTTTGTTTACTCCTGCACATTTGTTCATTTTCACACATATTAATAATATTTTAACATATATATTTATTTCTTAATGTAAGAAATAATTAGTTTTTGTACCAATTTAATGATTCTATTTTTCGAAAATAAAAAAACTTAAGAAATTCTCAAAACCTTTTAAAGGTGAACTAGTACGTAACCCCGTGCGATGCACGGGCTGTATTTATTTTGGTAAAATTTATAATTAAATTATTAATCAATAAGATATAATACATAGAGTATTTGTTAGATAATGATAAAATGTTCGTCATGAAAAGTCATACATTATTAAAAACATCGTCATTTTTCATTGCAAAATTACTTTGCACTTGGCAACCGTAGACCGATATTTACCAAGATTGCTCTCCAGTTGATAATTGTGAACTGCATAGACATCTTCTTACTATTTTTTTTGTTGATTTTCGTTATGTTAGCACCACAAATTAAAATTATAGTGTAAATATGTAATATTGTGATAAATACTAAAGATATGATTTATCTGGTGAAGTTTAATTTTATATAGAATATAAGAAAAGTTGTTACCTTAAAGTGTGGATTTTGAGTATATCTTTTTTTTTCAATCATTCTCGTTTTTTATTCCAAATTCATTCCAATAATGAGAACAATTTTGTTTTTGTAGCATTTTAACAAGAGATTATTCATTGTATCTTTTGTAAAGTAATATTTACAAAAATAATTATGTTAAAAAAAATAACAACGATATTTGATCATTTGTAGCTCAAAGCTAACTAAATGAATTGGATGACATTATATCACTATTTTTAAATGAAAAAAATATTTCATAACTAAATTGATAAAAAAATTATTCAAAATGATAAAAAAATCGTGATAATATAAATAAAAAGTTGTTTCCATGCGTAGTAGAATAGTGAATCGAATATTGTGGCAATTTTTAAAAACATGTTACCATGATTGAATGAAATCTTTTTTAAATTTTTTACTTGTAGTTAAGTTGCATATATTGTATAACTATATATGATAAAAATAAAAATAAAAAATAAAGTTGAAATATGCGATTTATTTATATGTATATAATAAAGTGTACAGTCCAAATAATTAAATTTATATTTATCATTTACATTATTAATATTGATACCATGATTATTGTAAAGTTCTACTCTCATTTTTACGGCAAAGTTATGTTATATTAAAATGAACTGAAAAGTCTAAAAAGAGATATAGATTGAATTAAAAATATTGAATCGTGGTTAATATATTTGATTCCATAATTATACTGATTTTAAAATGATACTTCATAATATTTGATTCCATAACAACATTGCTTTTAAATAGAATTGATTCCAAACAATCGGATTTAGTGTTTAATCAAATATTATAGAATATATTTTTAAAACAATAAATCTGGTTGTCGAGGGAAGTTAAAATTGATTGTAATTAATGCTTCGAGGTTTGATTTAAGGAATTGTGTAAAATTACTATAATTAAGATGTAATTAATGCATAATGGCAAGAAATGCTTATTATATTTGAATTGCATTCTTATTATATATATACAGAAATTATCAGAAATTCTATGGTGCCACATGTGACACGTGTTATGGTGCCACAACATGATGTGGCACCATAGAATTTCTGATATATAGATAGAGATAATGTAAAATAATATTGATTTAAAAATATTATTTAAGGTAATTTATCACCAAAAAAGGTAAAATAATCATTTGTAGTTATAAGAATACAAATGATTAAATAGTAACTTTTTTAATAAATTTGTATAATGATAGATTTCTAATTAAACATTGTATTAAAAATTCTAAAACGTAAAATAAATAATATATATATATATATATATATATATATTTAATTTGTGGAAGAATAAATACCTTTGAGGTGTAAGAGGTCAAACGGGAAGCAGTGGAGATGCACGGCCATGTCAATGCCGGAATTATATTATTCCATAGATTTTGCCTACATATTAGCAAATGAAGATTGTATCAGTTTATTCCTAAAATTGTGGATGTATCAGTTTATTCCATATATCAATAGGAATATCTAACCAAATTTTGAAAAGTGAATAAAAAATCGAATTGTATCAATTTATTCCTAAAATTATGGATGCTCAGTAATTTCTTATCCCAAATTGTCCCAACATTCCAAAATTAGCATGCAATTAATGAAATTGGCGGGAAAGAGTTTCTAAATGTGAATTATGTTAATTCTTATTATATATTAATAGATGAAAATTAATTATCAGTGTTATATGTAAATTAATTGAGTTGAAATAACTCAAAGGTTGTAGGGTTCACAAAATATTTTGTTTTGGACAAACTAAACGAGCCATAATTATGCATTATGTATGCTAGAATAGTAGAGGGGCTCGTTGAGGACAAGTACAAAAAAACGGAACTCGATTTCGAGTCCGTATGAGCTCGTACGAGCCCGCGGCGCACGGGCGCGCAACTGGCTGCAGAAATCAAAGAGTCGCAACCCATGGTGACCATGAGGTATCTTCTGGCCACTAGATGCATCCGTTTTCGTTTAGGCGTGTCCTAATAGGTGTCTTTTGACACTTAAACCTCTTGGAGGCATCTCCTAAATCTATAAATACCCACAAACATGAAATCATTTACTACATCAAATTATTCCATAACCTTTGCATCCCTTTTACAAAGTTCATATTCATCTTGTGTTCTTTGTGTTCTTTCCTATCTTGAGAGTTCCGAAACTTAAGTATTGTTCGCCAAAGTTTTGTGTATTTGAGTTACCACTATACACAAATCGAAAGTCGTTGTATCTTGGAGGCGTTAGCCGTGAACCGTGAGTAATATATGGGGCTATTCGTTTTACCATTTTCCTTCTGATTTCTTAAGCCATTTTCTTGAAATTCACATACCAAATATAAACTACAATCTTAAGACGAAATATTGTAAGTTCTAAGATGACAACCGAAGGAAACCAAACAAATGCTCAACCTACCGCTATACCGATGGTAGCTGCTCCCGTCCAAGGCGAGAGACCGCAATGGCTTCGATTTCAAGAGGTGGCAACAAAAGATGTTTTTCTACCTCACAACTCTCTCCTTCTCTCTTTTTCTTTTGGAGGACCCTTTGATCGTCCTCTAAAGTGAGACCGACGTACAAAAGCATACGACCTGGGATGCTTGGAATCACAATGATTTCTTGTGTAGAAATTATATCCTTACGGACTAGACGATTCTCTCTACAATGTCTATAGTCTGATTAAGACGGCAAAGGAGTTATGGAATTCCTTGGAGATGAAGTACAAGACGGAAGATGTCGGGATTAAGAAATTTCTCGTTGGCAAATTTCTAAAGTACTTAATGGTGGACACCAAGTCAGTGGTTAGCCAAGTCCAAGAAATTCAAATCATCATCTTTCACGATTTGTTGGTCGAAGGATAGATTGTGAATGAGGCCTTCCAAGTTGCGGCTATTGTTAAAAAGTTACCACCACTTTGGAAGGACTTCAAAAACTATCTCATGCATAAACGCAAAGAGATGACATTGGAGGACTTGATTGTTCGACTTCAAATTGAGGAAGATAATCGAAATCTGAAGTAAGGGCCAACTGGAGCGACTTTGAGGCTAAGGCAAACTTGGCCGAGTCAAACTCCAATAAGAAGCGCAAGAGAACTTCAAAGGGAAAGCAACCACAAACGGGCACCAAGAAGTTCAAAGGGAATTGCTACAATTGTGGTAAATCTGGGCATCTTGCGAAAGATTGTCGTCTCCCGAAGAAGGGTAAAGATAGCGCGCATATAGCCGAGGATAAATTTGTTCACATTGACTTATTTGAGCTCGATCTCACCACCGTGGTCCAAGAAGTTAACTGATTAATAATCCACGGGAATGGTGGGTCGATACGGGAGCAACTCGGCATATTTGTGCGAATAGAGATATGTTCTCGTCTTATACCCCTACCGACGGAAGAAAGTTGTTCATGGGCAACTCTTCGACACCAAACATCGTATGAACGGGCAAAGTGGTGCTGAAAATGACTTCGGGCAAAGACTTGACCCTAACGGAAGTGCTACATGTCTCGGATATCCGTAAGAACCTTGTATCCGATGCTCTATTGAGCAAAGCCGGTTTTAGATTAGTCTTTGAGGCCGATAAATTTATAATGACTAAGAATGGTGTCTTCTTAGCAAAAGGGTACCTAGATGAGGGTCTTTTTAAGATGAATGTAATGAATGTTATCTGCCAAGAGGCGAAGAATAAAGAAAATATTTCTTATTTGTTGGAGTGTTCTAATTTATGGCATGATAGATTAGGACATGTGAGCTTTAACACAATTAAAAAATTGCTGAATTTGGAACTGATACCAAAAGTTAAAATTGATTCACACAACAAGTGCGGAACATGTGTTGAAGCAAAAGTAGCTAAAGCACCGTTTAAACCGGTGATGAGAAGCACTAGTCCACTCGAGTTAATTCACAATGACATATGTGATTTAAAGTTCGTGCAAACTCGAGCGGGAATGAAATACTTCATTACATTCATAGACGATTGTACAAGGTATTGTTATGTTTATCTACTAAAGAGTATAGACGAGGCATTAAAGGCCTTTAAGACGTATAAAAATGAAGTTGAGAATCAACTTAGTTGAAAGATCAAAACGATTCGAAGTGATCAAGGAGGCGAGTATGTAGCCCCATTTGAAGTGTTTTTCAAAGAGTCTGGTATTATTCATCAAATGACGGCTCCATATTCACCACAATCTAATGGAGTGGCCGAGAGAAAGAATCGGACACTAAAAGAGATGATGAATGCGCTTTTGATAAGTTCGGGCTTAACCCAAAACTTGTGGGAGGAAGCGGTTCTTTCGGTAAACTATATTTTGAACAAATTACCCCACAAAGGTAACGAAAAATCGCCATATTAGTTAAGGAAAGGTCATAGACCTACCTACAAATACTTAAAAGTGTGGTGGTGTTTGGCAAAGGTTGAAAATACCTAAACCAAAACAAGTGAAAATTGGATCAAAGACTATTGATTGTATATTTATTGGTTATGCAAACAATAGTAGTGCTTATCGATTTTTGGTGCACAAATCAGAAATTTCGGAGATTCATAATAGAACATTTATTGAGTCTCGGAATGCGGTGTTCTTTGAGAATATTTTTTCTCGTAAACATAAGGAAGAAATAATTTCGAGAAAAAAGGACATTTGAAGAGACCAATCTACCTCAAGAAATTGAGGATGAGCCAAGGCGTAGTAAGAGAATAAAAGTACCTAAGTCTTTTGGTCCTGAATTTCTAACTTATGTGTTAGAAAACGAACCGAGAACCATTCGAGAGGCTTTGACAAGTCCGGATGCTCCTTTTTGGAAAGAAGCTATCAATAGTGAGATTGAATCCATTATGCACAATAATACTTGGGAGTTGATTGATCTCCCACCGGGTAGCACCTTTGGGATGTAAATGGATCCTTAAAAAGAAGTATAAAGCTGATGGAACTATTGATAAATATAAGGCCCAATTGGTTGTAAAAGGGTTTAAGCAAGCGGAGGGATATGATTTCTTTGATACATATTCTCCTGTAACTCGAATCACATCTATATGTGTTTTCATTGCAATTGCTACAATGCATGACCTTGAGATTCATCAAATGAATGTGAAAGCGGCCTTCTTAAATGGAGACTTCGAGGAAGAAATTTACATGGAACAATCCGAGGGGTTCGTTGCTCCCGGAAAAGAACAAAAATTATGTCGCTTAGTTAAGTCGCTTTATGGCCTAAAACAAGAACCTAAGGGGGTGATTGTTTATGTTTTGAATAGTAAAAAATCTAGAATTTTTTAATTATGGTTAAGTTTAAGAAAAAGTGGTATGGTTAGTTGTTAGTGGATATATTAAAATAGTATTTAAAATAAAATAGTTAAAGTTGATTTGATATAAAAGTAAGAGAAAATGATTGGAAGTGATAGTTAGTTAAAATTAGTTAAAATTATATGAGTAGATGAATAGTGAATTAAAGTTGATGTGATATGTAATAATGATTTGTTGATGTTATTTAATTATATAATAATATTGGAGATAGTGTGGTTGGGTTAAAGTTGAGTTAAATTTGAATTTGAGTAAAAAAAATTACTGTACAAATGGTAAACAATCACCCCCTAAGCAATGGCACGAAAAGTTTGATAAAGTGATGTTGTCAAACGGATTTAAAATCAACGATTGTGACAAATGTTTCTATATTAAAGGTAACGTCGATTCATTCGTGATTGTATGCCTATATGTGGACGACATGTTGATCTTAGGAAAAGATAATGGTTTAATTCTTGAACAATGCTACATGTACCTCCCCCCTTACACCTTGGTGTACATCCAAGGGGTGGAGTACATTTTTACCCTTAATGAATAATTTATTAAATTATTCATTAAGGGTAAAAATGTACCTCCACCCCTTGGATGTACACCAAGATGTAAGGGGGGAGGTACATATAGCATTATTCTTAATTCTTAGTACCAAGAAAATGTTGAAAAATATTCGACATGAAGGATATGGGAAAAGCCGATGTGATATTAGGGATTAAAGTCTCTAAAAGTTCGGAAGGAATTGTTTTGTCACAATCCCATTATGTTGAAAACATCTTGAAGAGGTTCAATGCATTCGATAAGCCTCCGGCTAAGACGCCTGTTGATTTAAATCAACACTTAGCTAAAAATCGAGGTGAACCAGTGTTTCAACTAGAATACTCACGAGTAATTGAGAGCTTGATGTACTTGATGAATTGTACTCGCTCTGATATAGCATATTCAATAAGTAAACTAAGTAGGTTCACGAGTAACCCGAGCAATGACCATTGGAATGCACTTAATCGGGTACTTAGGTACTTGAAACATACCTTGAGTTTTGGAATAATATATACGAGGTATCAGCGGTACTTGAAGGATATTGCGATGCGATTTGGATATCCGACACAAAAGACTCCAAGTCCACTAGTGGTTTTGTGTTCACTATAGGTGGAGGAGCGGTGTCATGGAAATGTTCTAAGCAAACGTGTATTTCTAGATCCACAATGGAGTCCGAGTTTATATCCTTGGACAAAGTTGGGGAAGAAGTTGAATGGCTTAGGAATTTCCTTGAAAATATTCCATGGTGGACAAAGCCGGTGCCCGTCGTAATGATACATTGTGATAATAAATCGGCAATTGGAAGGGCACAAAGTAGCTTGTACATTGGTAAGTCTCGACATATACGTCAGAGGCATAATACCATAAGACAAATGATCTCGAGTGGGGTTATTTCGGTGGACTACGTGAAGTCAAAGGAAAACCTAGTTGATCCGCTTACTAAAGGCATTAATCGAGATCAAATGTACAAATTGGTTAGGGGAATGGGATTAAAATCCACAACATAAGAACAGTCTTAGCGGTAACCCAACCTTAAGAATCGGAGATCCCGAAACCTTGGTTCAATGGGAAAACTAAGTTTTGACAGTTCAGTGAAACACTTGAAAATTTCACCCATTCCCAAGAACCGTCAAGTGTTAAAATCTGCCTATTTGGTGAGGTTAAGTCAAGGACTATTAATGATTTCTATACCTACGGGTAGAGTATGGCAGAATACTCTTTTATAGGAGAATCACCTTTGTAAGTGAGAAGTAAATTGGCCGCTTCAATGAACATTTACTAAACCGAGATATGGTCCAAGGCCGAAATGGATACAACGTGAGAACAAGAAATTGTTAGAGTTGTTATTGTGTGAGTACTTTTGTCTTGGTGCACACAAACAACCGGTAAGTTCAAAGCATCGCGCTACTAACCGGCTAGTGTATCCGATAGTATTTCACTAAGGAAGATTCAAAGCCACAAACTATCTATCCTGATGCAATGATGGTTTTTCGGAACTCTCAGGTATTGCATACATGCATTAATTTCATTCATGTGGGAGATTGTATGAAATAATTAGTTTTTGTACCGATTTAATAATTCTATTTTCCGTAAGTATAAGACTTAGGACACTACAAGAAATATGAATTTTACCAACGGAATAATACGTTGGTAATCAATTTTCCCAACGGAATGCCAATGGTTTGCCAACAGATTTTCTTGTTGCTATATGGCTTGTCATTAACTTTTGCCAACGGAAAATACAATCCGTTAGGAAAATTCCCAACAGATTACAAATAAATTTGCAACAGAAATGCTTCATGAGATTGCCAAGGGATTTTCAACAGAAAATGGAGTTGCTAAATCATTCTGTTGGCAAATTACTAACAGAAAGCCAACATATTAGTTACAAATATACCAACAGGTTACCAACAGATTTTTCCCAATGGATTGCCAACGAAATTTTCCCCAACGTATTACCAATGAAATTTTTTTCCAACAGATTGCCAAGGGAATTTTCCCAACGGATAACCAATGAATTTTTTTCCCAACAGATTACTAACAGATATATTTTTCCCAACGGATTGCCAATAGATATTTTTTCCAACAGATTACCAACGGTTTTTTAGCAACAAAAAATTGTTGATCCAACTTGAAGATTGTTGACCCACCTTGAACCACATGGGCTCACAACGAGCCCATGAACCATCCACCAATATAATCCTTATTAATTCTTCCCATTCTCACAACACTAGGGATTGAACTCAAGACCTCTTGCATGTTAAAGAGGTAGCACCACCACTAGGCTATATCAATGTATGAGACATGATTCTACAATTCTTATTTTTAC
>CACSLK010003174.1:5239329-5263929 GCA_902706635.1 Striga hermonthica
AAAAAAAAAAAAAAAAAAATCAGGTTAGTCATATGTATACAAAAAGAAACGGCTCTTACAAGCAAATGTTCGTTCCATTTTTGTTAGTGTTTTTCGTGTCCGTTTCATCTTTATTTTTCCTCATTCTAGGTATTTTTCTTTGGTTCTTGGTTCATTTTGAGTCTTGTCGTGCTTTTCCTTTTCTTGTTCATTTTTGGTCTTTTTGTTTCTTTTTTCCGGTTTTCTGTGTGTTTCTTGTCGGTGGTGATGTGCAGGATGAGTGGCTCGTTGAATGGCCATGCGAGGACTACTATGTAGATGGATGAGTTGGGGTCGAGTAGAAAAGGACGAAATTCAATTCCGAATACGGATGCGTGCATACGAGACCAAAAACCGTCACCTTGCCAGAAAAAGACTTCACCGCGGCCCGCGACGATGCTTCCGCGGCCGCGGGGAACAAATTTCTTCGCGCGGCCCGCGACTCTTCCTTCGCCGCGGCCGCGGCGAACAAAAAAAGGTCCCAGAATTTGATTCTCCTATCTTGAAAACTCGCGGCCTCGGGAGTTGGTCGCGGCCGCGGAGGTTCTTCGCCGCGGCCTACGGAGGCCGCGACGTGCAGAAAATTAAAAGCAGATTTTGGATTCATTCTTCATTATGTTTTAACTAGGTTTTGGACATCTTGTTCGTACTTTTCCATTCCAGAACACTTTTCTCTTGTTTTTCGTTGATTTCGATCTTGGATAGTGAAAACTTGAAGGTTCGACTTTTGGATTCAGATTACTCGTTGTTTTTCCAACATTGGATTCCTTTTAATCGTAAGCTTCTATTTCTTTTTATTCATGAAATCTACGGCTTTGCTTGATATGGATGTTTTTGTTGAGATTGCTATGAGTAGCTAAATTCTCTAGCTAGGGTTAGGGGATTGTCGTTCCAGTTCGATCTTGTTTAAATGCTTGATAATTGCTCAATATTTCCGAGTTGTGCTTAACCTAGGGTTTAGATGCTTGATCACCATCTTAATCTAATTAATCGATTTTGAAACCGAAAGGGGAGAAATCATTCGATCTAGGCTCGTTACGAATAGGCTTGTTCGGTAACGTATTGTCTATGTGCTAATTGATTCGTTAATGATTTGTTTATGTTTATTCTCTTGTTTCGTGAGATATTGAGAATGAATCTCTAGATAAATTAGTTTTTTGAGTCCTTTAGTCGAGTAATTGATTGCTCGTTAAATGTATTAAGAACCGGAAGCGATATCCCCGATACCCTATTCTCCTTATTACTATTTGAATTCATGTTCGGAGTAGTGAAGTTGATATAATTAGCATAATTTTTATACTCGTAGTTGATAGAATCAAACCAAATCAATTTGAATTAGAGTGTTTAGGACTTGTTTCTTATTTCTTGTGTTTGAATAAACGCGCAATTTATTCCGGCTGACCTTCTTTGAGATACGACCTGGTGTCGAATCTGTAGATTCTACTCCGATAAAAATATTTATGACAAATTGGCGTCGTTGTCGGGGTAGGTTTTTGACTTTAATTGTGCGTCTATTCATTTTGTTTTTAGTGTTTCTCTTTATTTCTTTTGTTAATAGTTCTTGTTTTTCGTTGCTTTTTTTTCTTTAGTTTTTCTTTTTTTGTCTATCATTGGTGCTCGTAACCCTTGTTGGTCTTAGTGTATGCGTACCAGGAGTGAACGCAAACTGAAGTCTCCGATCAACAAATAAGTCAACGAGAGCCTGAGGGAGCTGTTGGAAGAGCTTACTCTCTAATCACACGAATGGGACGAGCATTCTCCGAAATCGTCCGAAGGCAGCAACTTAGACATGGGTGAACAACAACAACAAGCTCCTCGTAACACCCTCCGAAACTTAGCCCAACCGGTTATCGGGCCAGTCACTTCATGCATTCGTTTGTCGGATGTTGCACAAAACTACGAGCTCAAAATGATTCACTAGAACTAGCTGCCGGCATTCCACGGGCTCCCCAGCGAGGACCCGCTCAACTTCATCCGGGAATTTTACAATGTCCTCAACACTTTCCCTCTCAGTGGGCTTAATGACGAGCAGTTGAAGATGAGGTGCTTTCTTGAGACACTGAAGGACCGGGCCAAGGCCTGGTTCATGACGCTTGCACCTGGCTCTCTCACCACTTGGACCGAGGTATACTCAAAGTTCATTGGGAGGTACTACTCATCAAAAGACCCAGGAGCTTCGGTGATAGATCGTCTCACTTGCTCAATTACTGAATGAGGCTCTTCACGAGGCTTGGGAGCGGTTCAAGGATCTTCAGCGGCAGTGCCCCCATCACAATCTCTCTCCGGGGCTACTCATGAACTGTTTCTATGATTCCCTCCACTAGAACTTGCAGTATATGGTCGACAATGAGGCAGGAGGTGATATCGGAGCAAGGACAGCCAAGGAAATGTTTGAAATTTTTTAGACGATGAGTACGAACTCGTCACAGAAGAGCACTCGAGGTAAGAGAGCGGTAGTGAATAAGGTCGGAGCAGGCCATGACTTGGTGGCCCAACAGCTAGCTGAGCTTACTGAGCAGATGAGGTTGCTTACTGCACGAGGATCTCAGCCAGTTAATACATTTGTCGTTGACACATGTGGGGCATGTGGAGTCCCAGGGCATAGGTCCGAAGTATGCCCCTCATCATTCGAGCAGGATTCTGGTGAGCAGTATGCGGATGCTAATGCTTTACAGAGGTACCAAAACCGGTCAGTCAATGACCCATATTCGAACACGTACAACCCCGGGTGGCGAAATCACCCCGCTTTTTCATGGTATAACAACTCGAATACCCTTCAGCCACCCCGTCCGAACTTCATGCAGCAACAACCTCGACCCAACTTTATGCTCTGGCCGAACTACCAGCCACAGCAGCCACAGCAGCAGCAGAGGGGACCGGAAGCGGGGTCGAGTTTGAACCTCCAAGACGATGTTGCCAAAATCCTTCAGTTTATGGCTAACCTTGAGCAGAGGGATGTCAACAAGGATGCCTCCATCAAGTGCATAGAGACATAGTTAGGCCAACTGGCCGCTAGGGTCGGGACCATTGAGACCGAGATGAACAAGGTGAAGTTGCCTAGTCAGCCCGAGCAAGCTAAAGCTATCACTGTGCTCAGGAGCGGGAAGGAAGTGGACAACAAAGTGCAGATGCCCGAGCTCGAGGATCAGGAGACTCATTCAGAAAAGATCAAGGAAGCAGAGTCCTGGGAGACGTCAGATGAGCCGGTGCTACACAAGTCACCGAATCTGTACAAGCCGCACATTCCCTTTTCGGACAGACTTAGGAACGAGAAGCAAGAGAAGCAGTTCCAGAATCTTTTCAGCATGCTCTCCAAGGTGAATGTCAACTTGCCACTCCTCGATGTGATAGAGAATATGCCATCTTATGGTAAGTTCTTCAAGGACTTGGTGACCAAGAAGAAGAAGTTTGAGGATGTGGAGAACGTGGTTGTTTATGAGGCGGCGAGTGCCATGCAACACGACTTGACCAAGAAGGAGCGTGACCCTAGTGGTTTCATTATCTTGATGGCCTTGGGAAACGGGAAGGTAGCCTCGGGGATGCTTGACCTCGCGGCCGGAATTAACCTTATGTTCTTCTCGATTTTTCAGAGGCTGGGCCTTGGGTACTTGAGGCTAACTCGCATGTGCCTCCAATTAGCAGACCGTTCCATCAGGTACCCGAAGGGGATAGTCGAGGATGTTCTCGTGAAGGTGGGTAAGCTTATCATTCCAGTGGATTTCGTCGTTCTAGACGTTGGGGATGTACACGAGAATGAGAAGAATCACAACATCCTTCTCGGGAGACCTTTCATGGTGACGACTAATACTCTCATTGATGTGAAGAACGGGACCCTTAATATGATGGTTTTAGGGGAATCAATGTCTATTTCTGTCCGAGAGGCCATATCCTCACCCTCAGTTAATTTTATAGAAGAATGTGCTTTAATTGATATTGCTGACCCTTTTGTTGATGAGATGGTGTTGCAGGAGTTCGAGGAAGTATCGTTGCCGGCTTTTGAGGAAGAGTAAGAGCCTACTGTGGAGATTTTTTAAGTAGGAGAAGGCCACTCCCGAGCTGAGGCTGCACTTGAGCTTAAGGAGCTGCCCAAGCACCTTAAGTATTTCTTCTTAGATGATGCCCACTGAAGCCGGTGATTATTTTTGCTGAGCTCAACAGAGAGGAGGAAGAGGAGCTTATAGCCATGCTCCGAAAGAATCAGAGAGCAATCGGATGGAGCTTGGCAGACATCAAGGGGATTAGCCCCTCCACATGCATGCACATCCTGGAAGAGGGAGCCAAGCCATTTCGGGATAGCCAACGACGGCTAAACCCAAATATGATGGAGATAGTGAAGAAAGAGGTGCTGAAGTTGTTTTCTGAGGGGTTGATATATCCGGTGGCGAGCAGTGAGTGGGTCAGCCCCATTCATGTGGTGCCAAAGAAGGGAGGCATTACCGTGATCGAGAATGACAAGAAATAGTTGGTCCCCACCAGCATCACTACCGGGTGGCGCATGTGCATTAACTATAGGCGACTGAACGTTGTGACCAAGAAGGACCACTTTCCATTGTCGTTTATTGACCAGATTCTTGACCGACTCTCGGGCCATCAGTTCTACTACTTCTTGGATGGACTTTCTGGCTACTACCAAGTGGTCATTGCACCAGAGGATCAGCCCAAGACGACATTCACATGCCCCTTTGGCACTTTCACTTTCAGATGGATGCCCTTTGGCGTATGCAATGCCCCGGGCACGTTTTAGAGGTGCATGTTCTCCATCTTCTTGGATATGCTTGAGGACTGCTTGCAGGTATTAATGGACAACTTCTCTATATTTGGTAATTCTTTTTCCCATTGTCTTCGTAATTTGTCTAGAGTCCTTGAACGTTGCATTGAGTCCAATCTGACCTTGAGCTGGGAAAAGAGTCATTTTATGGTTAAGAGTGGAGTTGTCTTAGGTCATGTTGTTTCTTATAGGGGGATTGAGGTCGATAAGGCCAAGGTGGATGTTATTGAAAAACTTCCCCCTCCTGTGAATGTTAAGGGGATTAAGAGTTTTTTGGGGCATGCGGGGTTCTATAGGCGGTTTATTAAGGATTTCTCTAAGATTAGTCAGTCGTTCTGTCATTTGCTTGCTCAAGATGTGTCATATGTTTTTGATGATGCTTGTTTGTGTGGATTTAATGAATTGAAGAGCAAGCTTGTGAGTGCCCCAATTGTTATTGCCCCTGATTGGTCGATTCATTTTGAAATTATGTGTGATGCATCTAATCTTGCTGTGGGCGCCGTTTTGGGTCAACGAGTTGATAAGTTGCTTAGAGTGATTTATTATGCTAGTTTGACCCTTAATGGGGCCCAACAGAATTATACTACCACCGAGAAGGAACTTCTAGTTGTGGTCTTTTCTCTTGAAAAATTTAGATCATATATTTTAGGTTCTAAAGTGATTATCCACTCTAACCATGCGGCTTTGAATTACCTTTTGAGCAAAACTCATTCTAAACCACGGCTCATCCGGTGGATCTTGTTGTTGCAAGAGTTTGATGTTGATATTAGAGATAGGAAGGGTTCTGAGAATATAGTTGCTGATCACTTGTCACGTATAGTACCATCTGAATCATCATCTTCATTGATTATGCACCATTCTATTAATGATAATTTTCCTTATGAGCATGTGCATGCAGTGTCTAAAAGTGCTTAGTACGCTGACATTGTGAATTACTTGTGTTGTGGTAAATTGCGGCCTGATCTCTCTTCCCAAGAGAGAAAGCGTTGTGTTTTCTTGTGCAGGAGTTATTTATGGGATGATCCATTTCTCTTTAAGATGGGAAAAGACGAGATTCTTTGGAGGTGTGTGCCCGAGGACGAGCAATCGGATGTTCTCGCTTTTTGCCACGAGCTCAATTGTGGAGGACATTTTGGAGGTCGAAAGACCGCCTTTAAAGTCCTCCAATCAGGTTTGTTTTGGCCAACTCTCTTTAGAGACGCTCATAGTTTTTGCAAATCTTGTGATCGATGCCAAAGACTTGGGAACATTGGTCCTAGGAATGAAATGCCCCTTGTGAACAATCTACAAGTTGAATTTTTTTTATGTTTGGGATATTGACTTTATGGGATCGTTTCCCAAATCTTTTGGTATTGAATATATTCTTCTTGTTGTAGATTACGTGTCCAAGTGGGTACCTTCATCCCCACACGGACATGTGATGCTAATGTGGTTATCAAGTTTTTGCGAGGACATATATTGAGCAGGTTCGGTTTTCCACGGGCTATTGTGAGTGATTGAGGGAAGCATTTTTGCAACCGTGTTTTTGAAAAGCTGATGAAGAAATACAGTATTTCTCATAAGGTGGCCACTCCTTATCATCCTCAAACATCGGGCTAGGCAGAAACGAGTAACAAGTAGATAAAGACCATTCTTGAGAAGACAGTGAATTCGTCTAGGAAGGATTGATCGAGTCGGCTTGACGATGCACTGTGGGCCCAAAGGACAACTTACAAAGGAGTTTTGGGGATGAGCCCTTTCCGGCTAGTCTATGGAAAATCGTGCCACCTACCGGTTGAGATTGAGCACAAGGCGTTTTGGAAATCAAAAAGGTGAATTTTGACCTTGATGCAGCCGGGCGAGAGAGGATGTTACAACTCTCGGAACTCGAATAGTGGAGGAATGAGGCTTACGAGAGCGCAAAGATTTACAAGGACAAAGTGAAGAAGCTTCTTGATGCTACTATTGTCCATAAGAATCTCGAGCCCGTCTTGAAGGTACTTCTATTTAACTCCCGACTTCGTCTCTTTCCCGGAAAGCTCAAATCACGCTGGAGTGGGCCGTATATCATTGATGAGGTGCTATCTTTCGGAGCTGTCCGACTTCGTAATCCAGCTAATGGCGACTTATTCGTGGTTAATGGACAGAGAGTGAAACCATATTTCGATGGCGAGTTCGGAAAGCGACATGTCGAAACCGTCAGTCTCAGCGACCCTGTCTATGCATGATCAAGAAATGATGCCAAACTCCCGGCATTAAACCTAGTATCCTTTGTATAGCTGTATATTTGTTTTATTTTCTTCTATATATATATATATATAAATAAATAAAAAATGATGGTCGCGGCCGCGGAGCTCTTCTTAGCTGCGGCCGCGGCGAACATTTTTTTTCAGTCCTTGATGGCAGGTCCAGCTCAAGAAACTCGCGGCCTCGGAGGTGTCTCGCGGCCGCGGAGGCGTTTCGCGGCCGCAGAGCTTTTCTTAGCCGCGGCCGCGGTGTTATCCGGTCCAAAAAAAAAGCTGAGTTCCTGCCTTGAAATCTCACGGCCGCGGAGTCATGTCGCGGCCGCAGCGAAGAAAAAAATCGTGACCCCCAGTAAAGTCGCGACCCGCGGACAGCACGATTTAAACGTTACCTGCAACAGGTTTTGGGCATACTTCATCTCTTCAAAAACCCTACACCCATTAGCGATTCTTCTTGATCCCATCAACTATCGGTTCATCAAATTCTCTCGCCAAAATTAATCAAAATCTCAAGAGGTTGTCATCTACATCCGATCTCCATCATATCATTGAGAACTTGGAGCAGAACATGGACAACCCTAAGCCGTCCGACAACTCCCCACCTTCTCGCCGGTGTTTTCTCCGCCCTGTAAGCCGCCAGCGTCGCCTCAGTCCGGCTAGTCGTCCTCACAGTGATCCATCTCCGTCATTATCAGCAACCCGACCGAACTCCCATCACTCCTCATCTCCGAGCTCAGTTTCGTTGTCCTGAGCATAGTCGAGAATCAACGTCCGGTAATCACGGTTTAGCTATTATTTCAAAAAAATTGAGTAGTGTGTGGTCGTTGTTGCTGAGTTGAAGTCGAAAAACCATACATATTGGGCTCTACCATTGTCATCTTCTCCCAAGCTTGAACTCCAAACTTGCGCATTCAAGGTGTTCGATATATTGCCCGAAAGGCACTTCGACTTTTAAAATGGGCAAGACTCTGATACGCCCCACTAAGAAGAAAACCACGCACGAGCCGACTAAGAAGCGCAAAGTGGGTGAGTCCTCTTCCCGAGATGCCTCTCCGGAAGGTGAACGAGACGACCTTTCGGACCAATATGGTGCTCCGTTCCCGATTTACTCTCGAAAAGAAGGTGAAATTTATGCCCGTCTCTCGCAAAAGGAAGTGGTGAGGCCGAAAGCAGTGGATTGGGACCTCTTGAACAACTTGGGCATTATGTAGGACGTGATGAAGTACCTCAAGGTTCTTAACCTAACCGAATATGCCAAGATTGAACACACATCGCATCGCGGCCTTATGCTCGAGTTTTTCAGCTCATTCGTTCTCGCCGATGGGAACGAATATTTCACTTGCCGGCTTGAAGGGAAAGATTTTAAGGTAGACAATGCCATCATGAAGCAAGTTTACGGGTTCACCTTAGCCGGTACGAGAAGTAAGGCCATTGAGTTCGACGCCAAGAAGAGTTGGGCCGAGCTTTCCCCGCATACGACTTGGGATTCCGCTGGCATGTCCAACGGGCTTATTCAGGATCTAGCCACTGTTGTTGTGCATCGGTTCATCTGCTACAATATCTCGGGTAAAAAAGAGGCGAACAAGGTCAGTGAGGTTGAGCTTTTTCTCCTATGGGCGATGAGAGCGGGCGTGTGAGTGTGTTCCATGACCTTTCTGCATAACATCTTGCAAGAGATTGCACTCAATCGGCGTGGAGCACAAACACTTGGCCATTTTGTTACTGCACTCGCCCTCCACTTTGGAGTCACTCCAGAGCCCTACACTTTACACAGTGAGGTGGAGGTTCAGGAGACGACTCAGATGCGCTGTATTAACTTCAATGAGCTTCAGCAGGCTGACCTCATAAAGAGCCGGACTCTTACTCAGGAGTATACGCAGCGCCAAGCATACAGTACATACTTCAAAAAGCTCCAGCAGAGATCGCCTAACACCGATCAGCCAGGGTCGTCTCGATAGCCGACGGGAGGCGACGAGCATAAGCAGATGAACGTCGATGACGACCATTTCCTCCCACCTCCACCCGTGTGGACACCGGCCCCGAACCCGCAGCCGGAAGTTCCTCCACAGCAGCCACTGGGATGGTGGACCGTATTTCAGACACAGTATACGGCCGACATCTGCTCTATCCATGACCGCTTTGATGCCCAGGACACCAGATTGGCCGGTTTCGAGAGCCGGCAGCACACACAGTGGGCCAGCTGGGAGACCCAACAGAAGACTCAGTGGGATCATTGGGAGACCCAGCAGCAGACCCACTGGACTCAGATGGGCACACACTTTGATGGCTTCAATGATGGTCTCCGGTCTATTCGCGAGCGATAGGACTAGCAGGATGCTCAGATGGACAGCTGGGATCAGAGGTTTATCCAGTGGGACACCCGCTGGAGCTCGGGACCCAGTCAGCCTTACCCACCACCGCCACCACCGGACGCACAGTGACTTGTCACTGTGCTTTGTATGTTTTCTTTTCCCTTTCTCTTTCATTTTTGTACAGTTTGTTTGCTTTTTTTATCGGTTGATTATATCGTCTACTCTCTTTCACTGCGAATCGACAATAGGGACATTGTTTGATTTTAAGTGTGGGGGAGTTTTACGTGCTTACGTGACTGTGTGGTGGATCGGGTCTAGTTTTTCTTTTTAGGATTGCTTTTATTTCTTTTCTGTTGCGTGGACCAGTCTAGTTTAGGTTTATTTGTTATTTTGAGATGGACATTGGTGAATTTCGAGATTGGTTATGGTTGTTTAATGACGTTGGGAAGTTGTGATGATGATCTTGAGTGGCATATTTTGATGTGTGGCTCGATTGCTTTGATTAACACTCATACATATATACCCGGTGAGATTTGAGCCATATTCATTTCTTGTGAGATATTGGTCTGAATGTTGAATAAATCAAAACTTGCCTTGAGTCTGCTGTGAAATAAGTCGATTGGATTTGTGATAGGTGAACATGATTAAGACATTCTTTGCTATTTGTGTATTCTTTTTCTTCATTCGAAAATAATTTTCGCTAGTCACCCCTTTGAGTCGTACTTCTTATTTTTGTTGTTGACCCCGTGTTGATAATGTTTGGAAAGTGGATGGTTATGATTGTCGAAATTGTATATAAAGAAAAAAAAACCTAACGGATTATACTCTAAGTGCTCCAACCGTTCAATTACCGGTCTCGGGCAATGAGTACGGGAAACCGGTCTAGGAGACTCGGGCAGAAAACCCGATGACTAAACCTTGATAAGATGTCCATAAGGTTTCAAAAAAAAAAGAATGATAATAATTTGGAAGCATGTTGGCTTTGGTGAAGGTTGGAGAACCGGTTGAGACCGGAGGAGTTGTTGATTATGGTTGAATGTTGAGTTGTGATATTCTATATTTGAGCCATTTGACCTATATTTATCTTACCCGACCCATAAAGCCTACATTACGTCCATAAAAGTCCTTTTGATTCACTGTCTCATTGATTTGATTGATTTAGAGTAGGGGTTAGACAATAGGCAAGCGTATGATCGATTTGACTGACGACCAATTTGAGTGCTCCAGTCTTTTATTTTTAGAAGAAATTGAGTGAGGGATTTATATCATATCTCCGTACTCGAGAGTTTATGTAATCAAGTGATTGAGTTCATTGTCGAGGTGTGTTCTCATGGTCATCGGAATTCTGTTCAACTTAGTTGATCAATTTGAGACTCGTCTCGTTTGAAACCATTGTCCTCTCTCTTTTGCTTGTTTTGTTTATTTTTCTTTTCTTTTTATTGTTCAGGACGAACAATGGTTTTAGTGTGGGTGAGTTGTTCGTTCCATTTTTGTTAGTGATTTTTCGTGTCCTTTTCATCTTTATTTTTCCCCATTCTAGGTATTTTTCTTTGGTTCTTAGTCCATTTTGAGTCTTGTCGTGCTTTTCCTTTTTTTGTTCGTTTTTGGTCATTTTGTTTTTTTTTTCTGGTTTTCCGTGTGTTTCTTGTCGGTGGTGATGTGCAGGATGAGTGGCTCGTTGAATGGCCATGCGAGGACTACTATATAGATGGATGAGTTGGGGTCGAGTAGAAAAATACGGAATTCGATTCCGAATCCAGATACGTGCATACGAGACCGAAAACCGTCACCTTGCCAGAAAAAGCCTTCACCGCGGCCCGCGACGATGCTTCCGCGGCCGCGGGGAACAAATTTCTTCGCGCCCAGTTTTACTCGCCGCGGCCTGCGACTCTTCCTTCGCCGCGGCCGCGGCGAACAAAAAAAGGTCCCAGAATTCGATTCTCCTGTCTTGAAAACTCGCGGCCTCGGGAGTTGGTCGCGGCCGCGGAGGTTCTTCGCCGCGGCCCGCGGAGGCCGCGACGTGCAGAAAATTAAACGCAGATTTTGGATTCGTTCTTCATTATGTTTTAACTAGGTTTTGGACATCTTGTTCGTACTTTTCCATTCCGGAACACTCTTCTCTTAGTTTTTCGTTGATTTTGATCTTGGATAGTGAAAACTTGAAGGTTCGACTTTTGGATTCGGATTACTCGTTGTTTTTCCAACATTGGATTCCTTTTATGCGTAAGCTTCTATTTCTTTTTATTCATGAAATCTATGACTTTGCTTGATATGGATGTTTGTGTTGAGATTGCTATGGGTAGCTAAATCTCTAGCTAGGGTTAGGGGATTGTCGTTTCGGTTCGATCTTGTTTAAATGCTTGATAATTGCTCAATCTTTTCGAGTTGTGCTTAACCTAGGGTTTAGATGCTTGATCACCATCTTAATCTAATTAATCGATTTTGAAACCAAAAGGAGAGAAATCGATCGATCTAGGCTCGTTAAGAATAGGCTTGTTCGGTAACGTATTGTCTATGTGCTAATTGATTCGTTAATGATTTGTTTATGTTTATTCTCTTGTTTCGTGAGATATTGAGAATGAATCTCTAGATAAGTTAGTTCTTTGAGTCCTTTAGTCGGAGTAATTGATTGCTCGTTAAATGTATTGAGAACCGGAAGCGATATCCCTGATACCCTAGCCTCCTTATTACTATTTGAATTCGTGTTCGGAGTAGTGAAGTTGATATAATTAGCATAATTTTCATACTCGTAGTTGATAGAATCAAACTAAATCAATTTGAATTAGAGTGTTTAGGACTTGTTTCATATTTCTTGTGTTTGAATAAACGCGCAATTTATTCCGGCTGACCTTCCTTGAGATACGACCCGGTGTCGAATCTGTAGATTCTACTCCGGTAAAAATATTTACGACAGCGAACATATAAATTAGTTTAACATAAGCATGAAACAAAGTAATTGACATAAAATCTAATCATGAAAATAGTATACATACAACATGAAACAGAATAGATGTTATACAAAAACACAACTGTCATAGAAAAACACAATTGTTATACATGCTAATCACAAGAATAGATGTTTTTACCTTTTAGAACAATTCAAGAGCAAAGTATGAGAAGAGTCGTCCTCCTCGTCCCTTCGTAAACCCCTCTATCGCAAAATCTTAAAATCTCTCATATACTGGTGGGATTTGTAATGGGATTTGGTATATATATACTTTCCCATTGAAATCTCTCCAAATTCAAATAAATGACAAATCCACAAAAATTGTAAAGGAAATAAATATCTCTTGATTTTATGGGACTTTAAAAAGTCTAGATTGAAACTATAGATATTAAGAGACTTTTAAAAAGTCATTGAAAATCCTGATTGAATACCTCTAGATTTTTTAAAATCCTAAAATGTCTCATTTAAATACACCCAGATTTCATAAATCCTAAAAAGTCTTTAGAATTCTTAAAGAAATACACCACCTAAGCACATAAGACTCAATCTTAAAGTGTGTTTGTATGTAAAATGATTCAATAAATACTCAATACATACTCAAAATATAATTCAACTTTAACTCAACATCTTTATCATCAATATTATAAATATAATTAAATAATATATATCAATCGTTCTTATACATTATATCAACTTTAATTCACTATTCATATACTCTCATAATTCTAGCTACAATCACTTCACATTATCTTTCTCCTACTTTTACATCAAATCAATTTTAATTATTTTATTTCAAATATTATTTTAATATAAACTCCAAATTCCACTAACAACAAATCATACCATTTTTTAAGAAAAAAAAATAATCATGGTTAACAAAGAAAACTCGTCTTGAGCGGATATTTTTGTATCTAAGCACACCCCTAGTCGTTGATTTTGTGTAGATCAGTGCTCATATAATCCCATTGTAATTACATTAATCACATAACAAAAACAATAATTCTTATTATAATAAAAATAATAATTATTATTATTATCATAAAATTAATTATATAATGAAAAACTAAAAAATTAGTTTGACTGGTGGCCCGCGCCGTTGACCGTTGGTGACTGGTCAACATCGATTGACACCCATGTCCGACGTCATCCTCGGAGTGTCGTCGCCCTCTGCATCTCGTACGTGATGACGCAAGATCCGATCGACAAGGCCTCCCTGTGGCATTATTTCTGGAAACTGTTCATTTGAACATCAAATGGCGACTAATAAAGCCCAACAATGAGTTTTCCAACAAGGAGCTACATAACTTCAAATACTGGCATGTTGGAACTTGAAAGCAATGAAAGTAAAAAAAAAAAAAAAGATTATTCATTCTACTACTTTCTACTATGTAATATAAACAAAAAAGATTTATTTTTTAACAAAAAAATAAATAAATAAGAAAAAATAATGATAACCATTAGAGCCAAAGAAAATAGCATTATTATCCATGATGTATTGAACAATACAATGGTGAAGTTAATATTTTAAGTATCAGTACCACAATTCAAGTATGTGAGGGTATTGCTCGTAATCACTGTGTTATGTAATAATAATGAGTGAATTGATCAAACTAGAAGAAGATGCAATAAACATTGTTCTTCATTAGGAATCAAATAATGTTGGTGTTGTATTAATGCATGATGATTTAATTATTGAAGAAGCAAGCTATAGAAAATCAATAAGAAATTGTTCTGATGCTAGTGAGTGAGGCATATTTCTGCAGTGTTATGAACGCCATAGGTAATTCTACTGATGGTTGGCTAATCTAATTCACAGTAGAGGTGAAATTGCAGCTTTAGAATCTTGAATCAAGATTAATTAAATCTCCCGCCTTGAGTATTATTGTTGTTGTTCGGTATATGAACCACTTTAAATTAGGCTTGTTGCCATTGATTCGATGATCCATATAGGACGCGGTCAGTGAAAATTAATTACAGAAAATAGGAAGACCAGTAAAACAATCATAGTCACAGATACAATTCTCATTCAACAAGGGCGAAATGTAATACTCTCTCCTATTTTTATTATTTGTACTTTGGCTTAATGGATCATTGATTAAATAGATGTCGTTTTGGCTATTTTGTTCATATTTTTCAATTTTTAACCCTCCATCAATGTACAGTGTCTCTTCATATCTCATCTCCATAGTTTCCCATAACATCTATTAAATAGGGTTAATATTGGTAAGAAAAAAAATTCTTAATTAGCGTGTTGCTTCTCAAAACGACAAATAATAAAAATAGGAGGGAGTATGTGTGTACGTAGTTATTGGGAAAAATGTATTCGTTACACATGTAATAACTACTTTACAAGAAGGATGGGCGATGGAATACGCTATCGTTGTAGTTGAAATTTTGGCTTCCACTACTGCATTAAAATATATAGCTCCTTATACAGAAGTTGCTTTGGTGACATATTTTATGTACCTCAAACAACACAACTATTATGATGATTCCTCCAAACGATCCCAGTTATCGTCAAGTGTCTCTTCTATTACGAAGACTACTTGGCAAGTAAGCTTATTTAGGGGATTTTTTTTTTCTTTGAACTCACGCCTTTTGAAAAGGGCTGCTAAATTAATCTTAGTTTGGTGAAGGAAGTATGACCCCATCCTACCTATAGTTAAAACTCAACCACAAGATGTTTTAGTTTACATTCCTACTAATGTAATTTCCATTACTGACAGCCAAATCCTTTTATCTTTAGATCTATTTGATGTTGGATCACAACTCATAAGTGCTCAAACATTGATCGTAGGTTTCACTTCTAGTACACTTGAAAAAGGTTCTTTTAACTAAATTCTGAAACTAAAAAACTAACCTTTTCTCTCTCTAAAACACACCCGATTAAAACCCTCGTTGTATGCGTCTCTATTGTTGATTTTCTGCACCTTCCCTAGCAGGGTTGCCCAAGGCTTCTCGGCAGGGCATCCTTGGGCCTCACGGCCTGAGTCTAGGTGAATCGCCATTTCGGAAGAGGGGCTTTCGTAGGCAATGACGCAGTCCAACTCTCGTCTTAGGTCTCACCGAAAAAGGTTTCTCATACGGCGAGGTGGGCGACCGTATTTTGTCGGTGTATTTGCAGCTTTGGGCGAGCCTCTGGCGCTTTACCGGTATGGGTCGTGGCCTCATATCTTTTCCTGCGACAGCCATGGTGGAGGGTTTCGTGTCCAGTCGTTGTGTCCCTTCGCCTCTGGTGTTGGACGGGGGTGATCGCCGATGAGTTTAGGCTGAGGTCGGGGTTTTAGGATCTGAGTCTGGTCTTGCTGGTTAGTTATAGGTGTTGGTGGTGTGGGCCTCTGGGCTTGGGTTTCGTCTGTCTGACGGATCTAGGGCGGAGGGTTCCGGTTCTAGCAACCGTGTCCCTTCCGTCTTTGGTGTTAAACGAGGGTGATCGCTAGTGAGCTTGGGCCGAGGATTGGGATTCGGGATCTGGGCTTGGTCTTGCTAGTTTGTTGTGGGCAATTGGTGGCGTGGGTCTCCGAGTTCGGGTTTCGGGTATCCATCTGTGCATGGGTTGGGTTCGTTAGTATTATGGGCTAGTTAGGCGTTAGTTTGGTAGTTTCTAGTTTGAGCTCCTGGGCCGTAGCCCTGTCCGTGTGGATGTTCGTTGGCGTTGTTGTGGGTTGGCTTGGTGTGGTTGTCTGCTATGGCAAGGGTGGAGTTGTTGCGGTTTTCTTTTGTGTTCTAGGTGTTTCTTGTGGGTAGGTCGTGTTTTTCTTTCTTTCTCTCACGTTGGGAGTGCGTTTTGTGTATTCTCTTATTGGGAGTTTTTGTTTTTTTATTCTCATTTTGGGAGTGTTTAGTGTGTTTGTGTATGTGTGTTGTGGTAGGTAGGTTCTAGGCTAGGCTTCGTGTAATTTCTCCCTACTAGATTCACCGGTGTAGTTGCTTCCTTCGACCGTGTGGCTGTGTTAGTCGGCTGTGTGGATGGGTTTTAGCCTGTGTATTTGTTTTTATTTATAAAACATATAGTTCTGATTAAAAAAAAAGTCGAGCGAATTTCCATGTAGGCAGCCGGTAAATCTGACTTGATGTAGGCGGTCAGAGGACCAAAAAACTAATTTTTTTTTTTCACTTAGGGGACTATTTCTAAAAACGATCCATTTACGGGACCAAATTGAAAATGGCCTGCAGATAAAGGACCAAAAAACCTTTTTTTCATTCACAAGATGAGAATATCACATTCATTAATATTGGCTAATATGAGCTAATTAGCTTTCTATTACTGGCCTTTCTTTTACTTCTATAAAACGTTTTACTTCATGGTATGTCACTCTTGTGAAGATTAGATATTTTTAAGAAAATTATCAGGTTTTAATCAACTTTTAACGGTCCTTACATGCCGTTTTGGACTACTCAAAAGTGGTATAATTTATTTGTTTTCAACATGAAGAAAACAATAAATAAAAAACATGCTTCAAGAACAACCACCAAAAAAAAAAAAAAAAAGGTTAGACATATGTATACAAACAGAAACGGCTCTCACAGGCAAGCATGTAAATTTGTTTAACATAAGCATGAAACAAAGTAATTGACATAAAATCAAATCATGAAAATAGTACACATACAACATGAAACATAATAGATGTTATACAAAAACACAATTGTCATACAAAAACACAATTGTTATACATGCTAATCACAAGAATAGATGTTTTTACCTTTTAGAACATTTCAAGAACAAAGTATGAGAAGAGTCGTCCTCCTCGTCCCTTCGTAAACCCTTCTATCGCAAATTCTCAAAATTTTTCATATATTGGTGGGACTTGTAATGGGATTTGGTATATATACTTTCCCATTGAAATCTCTCCAAATTCAAATACATGACAAATCCACAAAAATTGAAAAGGAAATAAATATCTCTTGATTTTATGGGACTTTAAAAAGTCTAGATTGAATCTATAGATTTTAAGAGACTTCTAAAAAGTCATTGAAAATACTAATTGAATACCTCTATATTTTTTAAAATCCTAAAAAGTCTCATTTAAATACACCCAGATTTCATAAATCCTAAAAAGTCATTAGAATTCTTAAAGAAATACACCCCTCTAAGTACATAAGACTCAATCTTAATGTGTGTTTGTATGTAAAATGATTCAATAAATACTCAATACATACTCAAATTATAATTCAACTTTAACTCAACATCCTTATCATCAATATTATCAATATAATTAAATAATATATATCAATCGTTCTTATACATCATATCAACTTTAATTCACTATTCATCTACTCTCATAATTTTAGCTACAATCACTTCACATTATCTTTCCCCTACTTTTACATCAAATCAATTTTAATTATTTTATTTTTAATATTATTTTAATATACACTCTAAATTCCACTAACAACAAACTATACTATTTTTTTAAAAAAATAATCATGGTTAACAAAGAAAACTCGTCTTGAGCGGATATATTTGTATCTAAGCACACCCCTAGTCGTTGATTTTGTGTAGATCAGTGGCTCATATAATCCAATTGTAATTACATTAATCACATAACAAAAATAACAATTCTTATTATAATAAAAATAATAATAATTATTATTATCATAAAATTAATTATATAATGAAAAACTAAAAAATTGGCTTGACCGGTGGCCCGCGCCGTTGACCGTTGGTAACTGGTCAGCATCGATTAGCACCCCTGTCCGACGTCGTCCTCAGAGTGTCGTCGCCCTCTGCATCTCGAGGGTGATGACGCAAGATCCGATCGACAACTCCATGTGGCATTATTTCTGGAAACTGTTCATTTGAACATCAAATGGCGACTAATAAAGCCCAACAATGAGTTTTCCAACAAGGAGCTACAGAACTTCAAATATTGGCATGTTGGAACTTGGAAGCAATGAAAGTAAAAAAAGATTATTCATTCTACTACTTTCTACTATTTACTATAAACAAAAAATATTTATTTTTTAGCAAAAAAATAAATAAATAAGAAAAAATAATGATAACCATTAGAGCCAAAGAAAATAGTAATATTATCCATGACGTATTGAACAATACAATGGTGAAGTCAATATTTTAAGTATCAGTACCACAGTTCAAGTAGGTGATGGTATTACAAACTAGAAGAAGATGCAATAAGCATTGTTCTTCATTAGGAATCAAATAATGTTGGTGTTGTATTAATGCATGATGATTTGATTATAGAAGAAGCAAGCTATAGAAAATCAATATGAAATTGTTCTGATACTAGTGAGTGGGGCATATTTTTGCAGTGTTATGAACGTCATAGGTAGCTGTTGCCTGCTATGATTTCTAGTGCTATCAATGAGGGCAGATTACCAGGCTTATGCATTTCAAGAGGACCCACTTTATCTCACCTGTTGTTTGTTGATGATGCCCTGTTATTTGGGAAGGCAAGTGTGGCCCAAGTGCATAATCTAATTACTATCCTGGAAAACTTCAGACTCTTCACTGGTCAGAGAGTGAACCTACACAAGTCCACATCCTTTTTCAGCAAAAATACTCCATTTACTCTTCAACCCATAATTTGTGCTCTACATCAAGGGATTAGCAACCATCAATCTACCAGATACCTGGGTTTGCCCCTAGGAGTTAGCAAATTAAAAAAAGAGGCCTTTGAGTTTGTCATCAGTGCTGTTAGGGCAAGATTAAATAGCTGGAAGAGCAAGCTCTTATCCTCAGCAGGCAGAGAGGTGCTTATCAAGGCAGTGATTAATGCAATTCCAGTGTTTATTATGGCCTGTTTCAAACTGCCTGGGGATGTCACCAAAGAAATTTCTAGACTGTGTGCCTCATTCTGGTGGAGCAGGGGTGAAAACCAGGATAAAGGACTACATTGGAGATCTTGGGAAAAAATGACCACTCCAAAAAGTGTTGGAGGTCTTGGCTTCCAGGATGTTAAATTGTTTAATGAAGCTCTCATTTGCAAGCAGCTCTGGAGAATCACTACTCAACCTCAACTCCTGGTTAGTCAAGTCCTCAAGAGCAGGTATTTCCCCAATTCATCTATATTTGATGCAGTTAAGTCTCAAAATTGCTCCTGGTTGTGGAATAGCTGGTTAGATATCCTTCCTACTTTCTCTAAGGGTTTCAGAATTCAAATAAAAAACAGAGTGCCTACCAGAATTTTAGATGCTCACTGAATTCCTTCCCTTAATCATGTCAAACCAAACCTCATGGAACTGGCCAGAGATCACCTCATCTGGGTCAAAGACATTATTAATGAGAATAATGGTAGATGGAATAAATGGATTATAAACCAAGTGTTCTATGAAGAAGAAAGTCATGCCATCCTTAAAATCTCCTCTTTGAACCCAACTCAGGAAGACAAAATGTTTTGGAGACATTAAAGAAAGGGTCATTTCACTGTCTCATCATCTTACTTTGTGCTACTGGACCTTAAACTTCACTCCCTGGACTTTCCTCAAAACAGCAAAAATTCTCATGACATTGCTAAAGCTAGAAGTAGAACTTGGAGAATGAAGGTTCACAACAAGCTTAAGCATTTCATCTGGAAATGCTGTTCTAACACACTGCCTGTCAAAGCCAACTTACTGAAAAAAGGTATAGCTATAGATCATATCTGCAAATCTTGTGGAGAAGATTCAAAAACCATATGCCACATGTTCTTTCACTGTCCTAAAGCTAAAATGTTCTGGAAGCTCAGTCCTATTCAGTGGGATGGCATTGATACTAACTCTCCAAAGTTCTGTGACTGGTGGCGGCAAGTTTGTTCCATTGGCCAATCAGAGGTTGCTGAAACCCACATCCAACTCACTACTTACCTTCTGTGGTAGCTTTGGAAATCTCGCAACTTGTGGATCTTTGAGGATGTACACATGCCACCTAGGGTTGTTGTCTTAGCTGCTTCTAAGGATTGGCAGGAATATGTTGCTTCTGCTTCTTAATGTAGTTTGCTTCTGTCTTTTTCTTTTGCTTTTGGCTTTTGTCTCTCCTTTCTTTTGCAGTGTCTGTTTGTTAGTTACTACACTAGGCCTCGACAGTGGTGTAGATTGATCAGTTTCGTTGTTTGGTTGTTTTATCCCGTCTGTGGCATCTCTAGGCCACTTTATAGCATGTCCTCCCTTGTTCTATTTTCGGCTTTGGGTCGCGTTTGTATTCTTGGAACATTTTCTGTTGCTTTGAGTAATATATAGAATCTCTTTCTTCTCGAAAAAAAAAAATAATGATAACCGTTAGAGCCAAAGAAAATAGAATATTATCCATGACGTATTGAACAATACAATGGTGAAGTCAATATTTTAAGTATCAGTACCACAGTTCAAGTAGGTGATGGTATTGCTCGTAATCACTGTGTTATGTAATAATAATGGGTGAATTGATTAAAGTAGAAGAAGATGCAATAAGCATTGTTCTTCATTAGGAATCAAATAATGTTGGTGTTGTATTAATGCATGATGATTTGATTATAGAAGAAGCAAGCTATAGAAAATCAATATGAAATTGTTCTGATACTAGTGAGTGAGGCATATTTCTGCAGTGTTATGAACGTCATAGGTAATTCTACTGATGGTAGGCTAATCTAATTCACAGTAGAGGTGAAATTGCAGCTTTAGAATCTTAAATCAAGATTAATTAAATCTCCCGCCTTGAGTATTATTGTTGTTGTTCGGTATATGAACCACTTTAAATTAGGCTTGTTGCCATTGATTCGATGATACCTATAGGACGCGGTCAGTGAAAATTAATTACAGAAAATATGAAGACCAGTAAAATTCTTATTCAACAAGGGCGAAATGTAATACTCCCTCCTATTTTTATTATCTATACTTTGGCATAATGGATCATTGATTAAATAAATGTCATTTTGGCTATTTTGTTCATATTTTTCTATTTTTAACCCTCCATCAATGCACATTGTCTCTTCATATCTCATCTCCATAGTTTCTCATAATATCCATTAAATAGGGTTAATATTGGCAAGAAACAAATTCTTAATTAGCGTGTTGCTTCTCAAAACGGAAAATAAAAAAAAAATGAGGGAGTATGTGTTTACGTAGTTATTGGGAAACATGCATATTCGTTACACATGTAATAACTAGTTTACAAGAAGGATGGGCGATGAAATACGCTATCGTTGTAGTTGAAATTCTGGCTTCCCCTACTACATTAAAATACGTTGCTCCTTATACAGAAGTTGCTTTGGTGAAATATTTTATGTACATCAAACAACACAATTATTATGATGATTCCTCCAAACGAGCCCAGTTATCGTCAAGTGTCTCTTCTATTACGAAGACTACTTGGCAAGTAAGCTTATTTAGGGATTTCTTTTTATTTTAACTCACGCCTTTTGAAAAGGGCTGCTAAATTAAGCTTAGTTTGGTGAAGGAAGTATGACCATCCTACCTATAGTTAAAACTCAACCACAAGATTTTTTATTTTACATTCCTACTAATGTAATTTTCATTACTGACAGCCAAATCCTTTTATCTATCGATCTATTTGATGTTGGATCACAACTCATAAGTGCTCAAACATAGATTGTAGGTTTCACTTATAGTACACTTGAAAAAGGTTCTTTTAACTAAATTCTGAGACTAAAAAACTAAGTTTTTCTCTCTAAAACACGCCCAATTAACAAACCCTCGTTGTATGCATCTGTATTCTTGATTTTATGCACCTTCCCTAGCAGGGTTGCCCAAGGATTCTCGGCAGGGCATCCTTGGGCCTCACGACCTGAGTCTCGGTGAATCGCCATTTTGGAAGAGGGGTTTTTGCTGGCAATGATGCAGTCCAACTCTCGTCTTAGGTCTCACTGAAAAAGGTTTCTCATACGGCAAGGTGGGCGAACATTTTTTGTCGGTGTATTTGCAGCTTTGGGCGAGCCTCTGGCGCTTTGCCGGTATGGGTCGTGGCCTCATATCTCTCTCTGCGAGAGCCATGGCAGAGGGTTTCGTGTCCAGTCGTTGTGTCCCTTCGCCTCTAGTGTTGGGCGGGGGTGATCGCCAATGAGTTTGGGCTGAGGTTGGGGTTTCAGGATCTGGGTCTGGTCTTGCTGGTTAGTTATAGGTGTTGGTGGTGTGGGTCTCCGGGCTTGGGTCTCGTCTGTCTGACGGATCTAGGGCGGAGGGTTCCGGTTCTAGCCACCGTGTCCCTTCCGTCTTTGGTGTTAAAGTGAGCTTGGGCTGAGGACTGGGATTCGGGATCTGGGCTTGGTCTTGCTGGTCTGTTGTGGGCGATTGGTGGCGTGGGTCTTCGGGTTCGGGTTTCGGGTATCCGTCTGTGCGTGGGTTGGGTTCATTAGTACTTTTGGCTAGTTAGGCGTTAGTTTGGCAGTTTCTAGTACGAGCTCAGGGCCGTAGCCCTGTCCGTGTGGATGTTCGTTGGCGTTGTTGTGGGTTGGCTTGGTGTGGTTGTCTGCTATGGCAAGGGTGGAGTTGTTGCGGTTTTCTTTTGTGTTCTAGGTGTTTTTTGTGTATAGGCCGTGTTTTTCTTTCTTCCTCTTGCGTTGGGAGTGTGTTTTGTGTATTCTCCTATTGAGAGCTTTTGTTTTTTTGTTCTCGTTTTGGGAGTGTTTAGTGTGTGTGTGTGTGTGTGTGTGTGTGTTGTGGTAGGTAGTTCTAGGCTAGGCTTCGTGTAATTTCTCCCTACTAGATTCACCGGTGTAGCTGCTTCCTTCGGCCGTGTGGCTGTGTGGCTGGGTTCTAGCCTGTTTATTTGTTTTTATTTATAAAACCTATCGTTCCGATAAAAAAAAAAAAAAAAAGATCTATTGAATGTTGGAGTCAGACTTGTTATTAATGTGGGTATCTCCTTTTCAAGAGTATGGCTTGCAACTCAAATTAAAGCTATGAAACATGTGGATAGCAAATTTAAATTGTAATTGACTCAATTTATACAATTAGAATTATTTGCACAATTTGTTCAGATCATGGTAAAAATACTCAAAATAACTTGGCAAAGGGTCAATGATTGCTTGAATTGCTTAAACAATCCCAATCAAATCCTCGAAAGTAAAGAAAAAATAATGATCATTTATAGCGAGGTTATGCTGATTCATTAGATATAGACGGGTACGAAATTTTTTGTTGAATTGCTTACTTGAAAAATAATAAACTCGAGTTCCGAGAAAAGTATATCTTCTATTGAGACATTTACTAAGAAAGCGAAAGTCAAAGAAGCTATTCAAGAACAAATTAACCGTTTCTATTTCAGAAACAAGATAAATAAATTGTTCACATTTATAAAAGGAATCATACATATAAAATTCAAATTATAAAAAGAAGAAAAAAAAGAAAGAAAAAATATTTCTTGTTATCGAATAAAAAAAATAGACAAACAAAATTACATCCAATAAGATTTGAACGTATACCGAAGGTTTAGAAGACTTTTTTCCTCTATCCATTAGACAATCGAAGTCATTTTTTACGAATTTTATAATATATTGATATTTCCACCTCTTTATGTAACTCAAAATTAAAATATAAAAATTCAGTTTTTCTAAATTTTATATTCCATGATAAATTAGTTTACATTATGATGTAGCACAGCGTACGATTGAGAATAAAGAGAACAAATTTATCTCTTAACTACATATTTTCTTATTCAAAATCAACTGTCCCAAAATAAAAGAGAAGGAGTCTTTAAATAAGACTCCTGAAAAACTTGACTTCTACAAAACCTAGATTTCCATCTTGTCCAAAAAGACAAGGAATTTGAATAGTAATAATAAAAATAACTTACCAAATATATAAAGTAAATAAGGGAAATAATAAACAGCAGAAATAAACAATTAAGCTATCTCGACTCTATTATCCACCCCCGATTGATAAGGATTCACCCTTAAATCCGAGCTCAATCTTGTCTCAGGCAAAGCTATCGCCCCATCGAGTGGTTGTTGTTGTTTCGGATATGTTGAGACCAAGAAGACTCCCGGCCTCCGATGGGCCTCACACTCATTTGTCGCAAAATTCCTCTAGATGTTGAAGCCCACATGTGAATCGTCCAAGGCGGCCATTGCTGCTTTCCTCGGTCATGAACAAACGAGAGAGCATGTGTTATAGCATGATAGGTAACAACAGTTTGTATGTGGGCAGCTCCTTGAAGTCTTTGGCAACACTTAAGAGACTCATTTAGATACCTAAGAGCAACATGGACATTCTTAGGGATGAAAACGGAAACGGTAATTTCCGATTACCGGGAATCGTTTTCGAAATTTTTTCGAATTTGGAGGCTAAACAGAAATGGAAACGGTAAAAAAATTCGAAAATGAAAACGAAAACGGTTTAGCCCTTTTCCGATCGTTTTCGAAAATTACCGTATTTAAACGGTATTTTACCGTCGGTAATACC
>CACSLK010003174.1:5264344-5321925 GCA_902706635.1 Striga hermonthica
GAGTCTGTCGTCTCTCCCATTTTCTCATCGTCTGCTCGTCGCCACTCCCGTCACTTGGATAGTTATTGGACAAGTCACAATTCAATTGCTAGTTATTGGAATTTGTATGGATTTTGTTATAGCAAATGGTGTGGATTTTAATTTAGATTTTGCTACTATTATGCCATGAGAATATTTCAATTAATGTTTTAATGCTATATTTTATAATGTGGTGTATTTATCGTTTTTTAAATACTGTTTTAATATATTTCGATCGTTATCGATGTATTTTCGATCGGATAGTTTCGTTTTCGATATTACCGGAATACCGATGTCGTTTTCGTTTCCGACATTATCGTATCATTTTCGTTTTCGAAAAAAAATATGAAAGTGGAAATGGTTGAGCCCTATGCCGACCGTTTCCGATCGTTTTCATCCCTAGACATTCTCTTAATTGTCTTCCATCATGGCCACATTAATATGGGTAGTAGCAGTATGAGGATGAGACAGTGCCCGGTTTACATACTTCAAAGCAAGCCCAGTATGTTGGAGTCTGCAGTAAAAGACAACCAAATCCCCATAGCTTTTCATGGTGTCCAGATAATCAAAGCCAACCTCGTTGCCATTGATATCTAAATCTTTTTTTACGGTATAGTGTAGCGTGAGCCAAATCTCTTGTATGGTAGAGCACCACATCCAGAAGACTATAAGCCCCTCGCCGTCAATGGATGATAAGAACCACATACAGCATCCATCTTCGAGAGGACCTCTGGTCTCATTGATGATTCTATAGCCACATGATACTCGTCCTTTGTTCCTCGTAAAAAATATAAAAAGTATCTTAATAGGCACCCTCGTGATGCTCACCATCCGCACCGAAATATAAAGCGCGGGAACCGCACCACCGAGAACACGCCGTCTACAGGAGCCAGAGTTCACTAAAAAAAAGCACCGTAACCCATCGGCAGTCCGAGGCCTCAAACAAGAACGTCAAATGACAAGGGTCGTGTCCACGTCACATGTAAGGTGCTCCACCTGCTCTGGAGTTCCTCATCAAAGGTCGACGGTCCGTTGTAGAAGTTGGTCGCAACCTGTTCGTTAATGTCCTCTGCAAACAAAGCTCGTGATCCGTCGAACCGTGGACATACGGCCTGCCGATGGCACATCTTGCCTCAAGTGAAACAGCGCATCCTGCCAGCAGCCCTAGGGCCCGCTGAAGAACCCGCAACTGCGGTCTAACCGCCTGAACTGGCCGTGGTTTTTGTTTTTACATCAACGTCGAGCAGTATCGCGCGTCGAGCTCTGCGCCAAAACGCACGCCACCTATGTCATCGTGCACCCGTACGTCAGGCTCGTGCCCGCTCCACTAGACGTCGAACCATCCCGTGGAGCTTTGCACAAATGGAGGTTGTCGAAACCCTCGACCTCCCGTTTTTCCTCGCGAAAATGGAGATCGTCGAAGTCGACGTCCTCTCGTCGAGCCAAGCGAACGCCGAACGGGTTCTCTTCTGATAAGGTATCCTTACCATCTTCATCGATGCTCTATGGCTGCGGCAAACGCTGGTGGAGCATCCCAAAGCCCCGTCCGCCACCCACCGTGGAGTCCCCTGCGACAGCATCTGTCGTCGGTCATGTCGCGGTTCATGTGATACCAACTAATGTAACACAACATACAATTGAGAATAAAGAGGAGATTTATCTCTCAACTACGTATTTTCTTATTCAAAATTAACTGTCTCAAAAAAAATTAGAAAGAATCTTTAAATAAGGCTCCTAATAAGAAAGAATCTTTAAATAAGGCTCCTAAAAAACCTACAGGCTTTTCCAACAAGACAAGGATTTTGAATAGTAATAATAAATATAACCTACCTACGGCTGTAAACGAGCCGAGCCGAGCTCGAGCTCGAGCTCTTAACGAGTCGAGCCGAGCTCAGCTCGTTAAGTAAACGAGCCAAAAAATCAAGCTCGAGCTCGGCTCGTTAAGGCCTCGAGTTCGAGCCTTAACGAGCCGATCTTGAGCTTTAACGAGTCGAACTATAAAAAATTACATAAATTTCACTTTTCGAGCCTTATCCAGCCGAGCCGAGCTCGGCTCGTTAACCAAACAAGCTTTAAATGAGCTCGAGCTCGGCTCATTAAGGCTTCGAACTCGAGTCGAACCGAGCCTTAACGAGCCAAGCTCGAGCCGAGCCGAGCCAGGCTCGTTTAATTAACAGCACTAAACCTACCAAATATATGAAATAAAAAGGGATATAATAAACAATAAAAATAGATAATTAAGCTATTTCATCGCCATCACATTAATATTAGTATTCTTGAATAGGGTTATAGTAGAATATAGGGTTAATTGCCAATAAAACATTGACCTTTTCACTTTTGGCAATTTAATCCAAACTTCTAGATAAATGCAAAATAATCTCAGCCTTGTATTACTTTTGCAAAATGGACTTAAAACCCGTCGGACAAGGCTGAGATCCGGCGGACATTGCTTTGTTAGAAGTGGGTTTTAAGTCCATTTTGAAAAAGTAATACAAGGTTGAGATTATTTTGCATTTATCTAGAAGTTTGGATTAAATTGCCAAAAGTGAAAAGGTCAAGGTTTTATTGGCAATTAACCCTAGAATATATTAGTATTCATGAATAAAGTTATAGTAGAATATTCTAATGTTGTATGTACATAGGAGGTTTGCGACAGGGCCATATAGGGAGATAGATTTGGATTCTATGCATACTCTATTTATGGTGTTGAATCTTTATGAGAGATAGACTTATGCGATATTGGTGAGCATTGTGGTTTTGCTCACCCCCATTATTTGTGTTTGTCCTCTTGTTTCCTATTCCTATCTTTAGGATGACCATTGTTGGCGGCGGCAGCGAGAGACGAGCAAGTAGTGGTCTTTGGATTGTCATGTTTTTGCTTCTGTAGTATCTATTTTTATATGTTAGATTGTTACTTATGGATTATTATGCTTCCGCTTTAACTTTTCAAAATGTCGATGGGATCATGATGTTTTGAATTTGTTTTGAAAACTTATGAATGATTTGGTTTGATTATTATAATTGTTAGACCGCATGTTTAGAACCATCGTGGATGTTTAAATTGTTTAACTTGTTAGATGATTTAAGTAGCGCCCGTTAAAGTAAGGTTTTAAATTGAATTTTTGCAAAAATTTTACTCTGATTTTCATTAATAAATCTAGCAAACTCTTTAAAATAAAACGGGGAATTACACCTAGGTGTTACTTAATATTGTTTTGTCTTCATCTAGAATTTATAGTTATTATTTAACATTATTTATCCTTGCATCGCACTAGTATTAAAAGAGGTTGATGGTAAAATCACTTATGAAAAGTTAAAACATGTCGGCTGTGTTTGGTAAATAGCGTTTTGGGTAGCTTTTGGCGGTTTCAATCATTTTAGCTGTTTGACCTTAGCAAAAAGCTATTTTATGATGTTTGGTAAAGTGGCTTTTTATGATGGCTTTTTTGATCAAAACGCTAAAATCTAAAACGCTGTAAATGGCAGCGTTTTGCAACAGCGTTTGAGAAAATAATTAACTTATAGCAGCGAAAATTGAAAAAGAAAAAAAAGAAAGAAACGAATGATGTCACAACACACATTATTAAAGCTAAAAATTGACAATCAATTTTGTTGTTTCTTGTGCCACGTAACAGAAAAAAAAAACACTTTATTTGATGTTAATTTTTTATTTGTGTTATTGTAGTATTATTTTTTTATATTTATTAAATGCATTAATGATTTTTTTTATTGTTTTATTTCCTAACTAATTATAAGTTCAATATAATTTATTAATTTTATATGTATTATATTATAATAATTTTTTAATTTATAACATATAACTAAATTAAACATGAATATATTAATTGAAAAACACTTTTTTACAAACCGCTAACACAATCAGCTGGTCAAAACAGCTAACATATTCCGCTGGTCAAAACAGCTAATTCAATCCGCTAACAGCTAACAGCTAATTATAAAATCCAAAAATCTATTAGGTTTTTTATTTTTAATTTAAATCATCTAAAAATAAGTTAGTTGCCATTTTATCTGATTCGGAAATCTATTTGTTGCCAATTAACCCGATTTTTTTAGAGTATGAAACAAACATCCCACATTTCACGCAACAATATCTTTTAAGAAATTTATCACTATAATAATCCAATCTTTTGTTAAAACAAAATAAATCAAATTCAATTTCAAAATTTAAATTTACACTAATCCAACTTTACCACTTATTTTTCAGAAACAGTAATACATTTTAATCTTAGTTACGGTCGATATTGTTATATACATAGAAAATGTGTAGAAATATATTAAAATTGAGATCTACATATATCCAAGATTTACTAAATTTCTTTAAAAAATCTTTTATTTTAAATTGAATAATCTTCTCACAATTCTTCTTCCAAAAAATTGATCACAAAAATCGTCCTAATTAGTAATTAATAAAAACTAGTACAACACCCGTGTATTACACGGGTGCTTGTTAAAAAATTATTCTTAAATTTGAAAATTAATGAGAAAACTATATTTAATTTAGTTTACTTTTTTACAAAAAAATATATTACTATATGTTTTAAAATGATATATGTTACTTCTGACTTACATGTGTTATATTATATTAGTTTTTATAACTATATCATATAACTACTTGAAATATAAATATATTAGTTGATAAATAATTTTATTTTTCTAATTAATATTAAAAATAATTTTATTATTGTTATAAAGATAAATATAAATTATTTTTTTTTTGTGATTACAATATGAATGTTAAATCAAAGTTCATCAAAAGATAATTAATTTGATATATTACATATGCAAAACTGATGAAAGATGCAAAAGTTATTATCTTTTAAAATATATATACAATTCAATAGTTATAATAAGGAATGATATTAAAATGCAATTAATACATGTAACATGACCATAAATAATCAACATATTTATGGTAATCCGAACCTAATTATTTTTTGTTTAGAATTAAATTAAAATTTATCCAAGCCTAATAACGAAGCATGTAATTTTGCCACATAGGATTTCGAAGCAGCCACGTAGGCTCAGCGCACTCCCAACCGATCAGAAAACAGAGGCTGACCTGGAAAACGAGACCTGGCTTATGAAAGGTCCGCATGGCGAACGTACGGATTCTTCTTTGTCTTTGTTGAGGATGTGGAGTGGAAGCAGTGTATATGCTTCCAAGTTCATGGTCCGGCGGAAAGGCGAGAAGGAGGAAAACGCGATTCCTTTGCTTGAGGCTCTTAAACTTGCAATAGTTTGTTGTGTTAGTAAAGAATTGGGAAGGTGGATGAATGCTTTTAGTTTTGATTGTGAAATAATACAAGGTGAATTATGAAAGTTGAATGATCTAAAGTGCACGTATGATGCACGTGATTATAAATTTTGTTGCCGATTAATTTTTTAATAAGAAAAAGTGATTGACTTAGTATACATGCTATTGTAGGAATGAAATAAAACGAATAATACGATGAGTCTCTATTTCATATTAAAATACAACTAGTACAACACCCGTGTATTACACGGGTGCTTGTTAAAAAATTATTCTTAAATTTTAAAATTAATTAGAAAACTATATTAAATTTAGTTTATTTTTTTTACAAATAAAAAAATATTTCTATATATTCTAGAATGATATGTGTTACTTATGAGTCTATGACTTACATGTGTTATATTATATTAGTTTTTATAACTTATATCATATAACTACTTGAAATATAAATATATTAGTTGATAAATAATTTTATTTTTCTAATTAATATTAAAAATAATTTTATTATTGTTATCAAGATAAATATAAATTATTTTTTTTCATACATGCAATATGGATGTTAAATCGAAACTCATCAAAAAAAGATTAATTTGATATATTACATATGTAAAACTGATAAAAAATAAAAAAGTTATTAACTTTTAAAATATATATACAATTCAATAGTTATAATAAGGAATAATATCAAAATGCAATTAATACATGTAACATGACCATAAATAATCAACATATTTATGGTAATCCGAACCTAATTATTTTTGGTTTGGAATTAAATTAAAATTTACCCAAGCCTAATAACAAAGCATGTAATTTTGTCACATAAGATTCCGAAGCACCAGAAGCAGCCACGTACTTACAAACCTCTACTATGGGCATCTCCAATCTACGTACATAAAGGAAAGAAATTAGCTAACGACATATGCACGTTGAACTCTGCTTATTAAATTCAGAACCACATTACCCTGTGGGAGCAGTTAGCCATCTTAATAATGCAATTACATAAGATGAATGTCATTAGCAATTTAACTTACTTTAGACCATATATCTTTGGCAAATGGGATGAGGGATTTTCTTGCCAAAATTTGCAATTCTTTTTCACCAATATGAGTCAGTCTTTTGTGCCACAAATTTGGCGAAGCATCATCTTCGACTGCATTAAGTCCACCTTTGATCAGCTTCACTTGAGTTCTGTACAATGTCGATCTCACTGTACCTTTAGCAGCTAACAATGATCCTTTGGTAAACCTCCATGAGCCGCTACCAAAATTGTTAGTATAGCATGCTTGATCCAGTGCATGCTCGTGTATTACACGGGTGCTTGTTAAAAAATTATTCTTAAATTTTAAAATTAATGAGAAAACTATATTAAATTTAGTTTACTTTTTTACAAAAAAAAAAAATATATATTACTATATATTTTATAATGATATGTGTTACTTATGACTTACATGTGTTATATTATATTTGTTTTTATAACTTATATCATATAACTACTTGAAATATAAATATATTAGTTGATAAATAATTTTATTTTTCTAATTACTATTAAAATTAGTTTTATTATTGTTATAACGATAAATATAAATTATTTTTTTATACATACAATATGGATGTTAAATCGAAGTTCATCAAAAGAAGATTAATTTGATATATTACATATGTAAAACTGATAAAAAATACAAAAGTTATTAACTTTTAAAATATATATACAATTCAATAGTTATAATAAGGAATGATATTAAAATGCAATTAACACATGTAACATGACCATAAATAACCAACATATTTATGGTAATCCGAACCTAATTATTTTTTGTTTGGAATTAAATTAAAATTTAACCAAGTCTAATAACGAAGCATGTAATTTTGCCACATAAGATTTCGAAGCATCAGAAGAAGCCACGTAGGCTCAGTGCGTTCTGAATTAATATATAGGGGGGAAGGGGATTCTAATCTAATAATAAGATAAAATAAACAAGTAGCAAGAACAGACCTGCATCGTTAGCTTGGACGGTTGGAGATTATAGCGATGTTGATTCAACGCTCTTATGGAAGATAAGTAAATTCCTAGACTTAAAAGCACCCACAATGCATTGGGTCTCTTAAAAAAATAACATATGTCATGTAGCAAATAAACTTAGTCTACAACAAATGTCTCCCAATACAATTGAAAGTGGACATGGTCTATGTTATGTGGCAATCAAAAAAGAGAAATGCAATTAAAATTTGACATGATCTATGTTATGTGGCAATCAAATAAAAGAGACCAAATATTTGGTCTATTTTGAACTCAAGTATAAACGGTCAACGTTTATTCTTAATTTAATTTTTCTTTTAATATGATAAATATATTAGAGCATTTTTATTGGTTGACAAGTATTCTAGACTTAGTATTTTATTTTTGCACCGAATAGCTTTTTAGTTTTATTTACTTGAATTTGTCCATATCATTCAGAACACAAGTCAATTTATTTGCCACATGTATAAAATTGAACTCAATGATGCATTATGGGTGCTCTAAGAAATGAACAAAATTATGCACATAACACCTATGTCAACTTTTTGTACAAAACCAATTGCTTTTTTTAGATGACTAAAGAGGGTGATTCTTTCCAACTTTTTATAATTTGTTCTCTATTTCTATTTGCAAGGATCCGAAGAAAAATTGTTATGTTTCGACAGAGCCAAAACAATATATGCTGATGTCTCTAGTAAACCAAACTCAAACGTGTTTTTGCAACTATCCAAATACACAATTTCAATGGCAAACACTACATACCTATCAGTGCCAAACTCATAGTTGTATAGGCAGCTCAAGTCCGCAACAAATCCAGTTGCATAAATATATCACACATAACAAGACAGACCGCAACGTTTTTAAAGTACAAGCACCACAAACAAGCAAAGAAAACATGGCAGCGGCGCACACTCAGCAGAAGTATAGGACCCCAACACCAAAGGCAACTATGCCAAAATCCTGCATTATTCAAGAGACTGTAGTGTGCACCGCATGCATAAATAACATACAAGAGGGTAGTAACTAAAACACATCTGGGTGAAAACGCCCAGGGAATTGGCTGTTCTGTTGGGCCTGCTTAAGGTGCATTGCAAGGGCGTAGTTGTTCACCTGGAGAAATAAAACATTAAAATGTGTACACCATTATTAGAGTGAGGTTCCCAACAAAATGCAAATCAAACATAGAATGATCAAATATCTTCGGCATAATATTACAAGTTATGTGATGGCCCAATGAGTGCAGCTTAAAATTACTTCATTGTTTAAAGTGCACGTCATGGATTGGCAACTTATATATATTTCACAAATGCTTTGCACATGGACACAACACACTGCCAATGCTTTCTAGGGTTGGCACTGTCGGGGATGGTGTTGGTGTTTGCATTGATTTGAAAATGCAAAGCAAAGAAGAATTGCTCGTCTTAAGTTGACAACTTTCGGGAATAGCTTGTAAATAGAAAGAAATTGAAATTGGAAATGCATTGCCATAATTGAACACTAATGGATTCTAAGAACCTATAACATACATAAACATATTCAATGCCCAATGTGGGGGCAACCCAGTAGCAGCTGTGCATGTGGTGGAAACTATGGGCATGCTCAAAGCCTATATCTAGATCAACATTCGGTTAGGTTGCCACTGATGACTTATGGTTGGAAGGGCATTTCTGAACTCTAAAACAAGCCTAAGGAGAGCTAAATATACATCCTTGAGCTTATCATGATTGATATAGTGGCGATAGGACAACTGGCTCGGGTTGCTAGAAGAATATTGATAAGTTATATTTGTTGGACTCAGGAGGTCTTATTTTTACTTCATGGATACTGGTAGATCCTGAGAAGTTAATGTGGAGATAAAGAGGATTGTTAAACCATAAAAACAAACAGATCGAAATGCTAACGAGGTTCAATGACGCCGACGAAGGGTCGGAAAGGAAAGGCTCTCAAAGGCAGGCACGTAGCGTACTAACTAGAGAGATCCTTTCTATAAAGGGCTTACAAAATGTATTAATGTCTTGAGAATGGATTATACAAAACACATTTCAAGTTTAAAACATAGTCCTTCCAGCCACCAGTGAAGTGTGGACTGGCAAGTAAATTTCACACGACGCTATAACAGTTTTAGTAAACATCCAACATAGAGTGAATCATGAGCTATGTGGAATTTATTAGAAAATATAGTTTACTCACTTCTGCTCTGATCAAACAACAGAAAGTACAAAATAATATGGATAGAAATTTCTGACAGTAAATCTTGACTTGAATCTTGTATCACAACTCAACCACAATCCAACATGGGGAGCCTATAATATAGCCATCCCTAGTATTAATTTTTTCTATCTAACTAAATTATAAAATCATGGAATTTTTAGGATTGTAAATCTTACCTCAAGTGTTCGGACCTGCTCCTGGTACTGAGATACCAGCTGTTTTAGCTGATGCAACTCCTGACCCATTTCCTCAACCGCCTTCTGTCTCTCATGTTGGATAGAAACAGCTCGCTTCAAAATAGTATTTTCATGCAGCAGTGCTTCCAGTTGCTGCTTTACCATAATATTTTCCTACAGAGGATATCAGGTGTTAATCCTATACATTAGCACGAACATTATAGTTCTTGGACCATAATAATAATGAAATTACCAATAATTAGATAAAATAACCTAGACTAAAAGAGGGATGGATATCTACTCAAAGCTGTAAGGAACTAATAACCTAAAAGTACACCACACCTCTTGGAAATTTTTTGCAGCCTCTGCTGTAGCATTTGCACAAATGGACTTCTCCAATGCCTCAAGAGCTTGTGATAAGCGGGCCTTAGCATCATCCACATTTGGAGCAGTTAAAACTTCCCTGACCAAAAGCTCAACCCACTCTGCTCCATCAACAGGGAGATTGCTTTCTGTAGGTGGTTCCTCTCTTTGAGGAGTTTGCTCACTGTTCGCCACTGTTCATACATAACAGCAAAACGCAATGGAGACTAAGGAAACACTATAAATATAAATATGATAACCAAAATAGAACAGAAGTTTGCCAAACAACAGGAAGAATGACCAACTACGGAGTTTGGATAAAAGCCCATGGGGCCTCCACTTCACCTTTATGTATGCTCTGTCTGCAGCTCAAGCTAAAGCCACAAGTAGCTTAAACATGAAATTTTTAGAGCAATTTTCTGATATACAAATGTTGATCACTTAAAGCTAGAATTAAAGGACAAGGCATTCATGTGGTAAGTTAGTAGGAAACAGGGATTCGAGATAGATATGTGATTAATGGTACACAGCAATTCCCATTTTTGGGGGTACGAATCATTCCGGAAATATAGGCTATGTTTGGTAAACCTAGTTGGATACATATCGAGCTGATAACTAACTGATAAGTTAGTTGATAGCTTATAAGTAATTTCGAGCTTATAAATAATAGCTTCCGCTTATGAGTGAAAAGATAGATGATAGCTGATTTTTTTTTCAACGTGTTTATTTGAAAAGCTACCCGAGGAAGCTTATGAGAGCTCGAGCTTTTTAAACAAGCTCATCCTACAAAACTTTTTTCTAAGCTTATTTGAATTCATGGTGCTTATAAGCTAAACAAAAACCAATAAACACCTTAGCGGGCAAGATTCTTGCTTGAATTGCAAAGCAATTCCAATCAACTCCTCACAACTTCTGGAAGCAATGCTTGAATTAAAGCATGCAAGTCTTAAGGCAACTAAAGCTCATTCGATCCATCTAGGGGAAAAAATCACTTCGTTCAAAGGCATCAGCATAAAAAATCCAGGGGAAGTCTGATTCACCAAAAGAATGACCAAAAGTCATAAATTCCAATTACATCACCATAGTATGTTAATCCATTTGGTTAGACCACTAAGTTCTAGTATAAAACATGTCAAGCTCGACAGTCAATCCAATAACGTCCCAACTTCAGTTCATTGCTAGACACATTCATATAGCCAAGAAGGACCGGTTATATCAAAATCCCGCTCACTCTCAACAACTTAAATTCGAATTTCATGTTCTATCACTTTAAAAGTGAGAACCAGAAGTAAAGGAATAAAAATCACATTGTTTGGGTACCTAAAACAGTACTCCTAGAAATACAAAATTCGTCGGCCCTAAATATTCTACTCTGGCCTCCTCACAGTTGATTGTGGACTTCAGGATTGCTCAGGTAAACCGCTGTCGGCACTTGAATTTCCCATGTCAATGGTTCTCCTATCCTATCCATCAATCTTTCCCCGTCTCTTTCATAGAACAATTAAAGTGCAAACCAGATAGGAAAAAACTCTCCACATAAGTCTATCTTCCCCCTCTTCGTTCATCTCCATAAACAGGATATGTAAATAGAACGAGTGTGTCAGCAGAGGATGCAAAGCTTGAGTTCAAGAGGAGATAAACTTTGCATCAAATCATCAAAAGGTTAATAATACGGGCATTTCAGTGGGTTGAGCACGAAAACTATATGTGACTAGTCACTAGACAAAGTTAAACAAGACAAATCAAAGTTAGTTTCACTAGACCATGCCAAAGGGAAAATAAAAAAGAAAAAAGGAAGAAGGAAGAAAAATAGAAAAGAAAGGAACACCTTCAGAACGAAATTGATTGCCAATTTCTTGTGTAATATCAGACACACTTGCAGCAGCACTAATCCGAAGTCCATTAAGCCTTTTGATTGCAGAATCCAAATCATCACCAGCTTCCTCAAGGGCTTTCTCCAGAAACTACAAGTGAAAACAATCCATCAACTAATCAATTAAATTTAACATCAGTAAAAATAAATGCAATGTGTATTACAATTATCTCTGCACGCTACTAGATCAAGACACACGGCAGTACATCGAACAAAGTATATCCTTTACGCGCTGATCGTCGCAAAAATTATTTTTACCATGCTCAGATGTTGACTGGAAAATATCGGCTGCGATTTAGCTAAAGAATGCCAATTGCCAAGTATAGAAATCACAAATCAGAATTGAGAATTAAGCATAAATCCGAAATTTCTTTTAATAAATCATTTAATTGGGAGAAACAATAATAATCAAACAAAACAAGGTCAGCGTTTCAGCACCTCCCAGATCCAGCACAACGTGGCACACATCTATTATTACCACAATTGAAAGGCAATCTTTTTAGAGTTACATCCATAAGAATCTCCGCATAAAAGGTAAAGCAAATAACAGTAATCGTGTGCTGTCTAAGCTAAAACTAAAAAACGAAATAACATATCAGATGCCAAGGAACATGAAGCTAGCTTGAAATTAATGGGGGTTTCAGGTTTATTTTTCGATAGGTAGAAAACGTCAAATACTACTTGGTAGATGTTGTCCCCCTAGAGTAAAAACACAATACCCGTAATATTAGGTTTAATATGATTTCCCAAGAGGTGGACAAAATTATTTACACCAAAGTATCGTATGACTATGATCATGGCTGCTAGGAAAATTGATACATGTATTCAACTTATTTAAGTCAAAAAATGTTAAAAGTTAAAAAAAACCGACGTTTCTCACTAAATTACTACTTCTGTGATTTGTTAACATTGAATTGTCTTATATGGGTAGGTACACATCAACTTCTTTGGTCATGGACCATTTATTTTATATTATCACAAAGTTTGTTATGCATTTTACACATTCCTTTACATAGCTTCCCAAATTATTGAATACCAAAAACAAATTTTCATGAAATGAGTGCTAAAATCACCAAAACAAAACTCCGAAACAAAAGAGAAACCAAAAAAAAAGTGTCGCCATCCTTAGGTTATTCATGCACAATTTTAAGATTTTTATATTCACGAATCCAAGGATCTTCTGCTTCCTGATCATACTAAAATGTTTAATATGAAAACAGAGGACAAAGTACAGCAGATTAAGATTATTTAACTGCGCCCAATCCTACTTTATGAAGACATTTGATTTTTGTCGACTATGAATGAAAAAAGTAACGCACAAAACCCATACAGCAGAAAATATATTTTTACATTTAAGTCTAGATACATACTTAACCGAAATAAAGCATAAAAAATATATAGATAAATTAATAAACCAAACAAAAAAATAGAGGCTAATAAATTGGTCTTTTAAATTCAAAAGTATCCCGTCAAAAGTAGACATCAGCCTAATATATGCAGGTATCAGATAACAAGAGGCCCTCATCTACTGCTAGCCAATTATAGGCGGCGGGGTTGACATCGCCATCTAAATTCTCAATAACATATTTCACAAATATATGGAGTTATAGATCTTAAAAAGCAGACAGGAAATAGCAGTTTCAATATCATTCAAATCTGAAGCTTCACTATTTATTAGGAAGTTAAATTATAGCCAAAGCGGATCTGTCGGCCAAAAGGCAAGAACTCGACAGGAAAATAATGGTTATACGGAACTTATATAGACTGACAACCAATGATTAATTATATTCCATAGACTGCTTACCAAACACCTTGAGAAATTATATTATCCACATAATGCACATTGCAATTTAAAAGAAAGGGATAGTGGAAAACGAGACATAATTACTAACATCAAGTTCCAAGGTAACAACAAAATCCAATGGTTTAACTGCTTGAAAGTTTAATATGGTGCAAGCTGAGGTTAGATTGTAATGGTAGTTAATCGAATAATATTCTCACCGGCTAGCAATTGAAAGCAACAACTGATACTAAAATTAAGATTACTTATCAGCTGCATAAACTATTTCAAGAATGTGTAACATTGAAATATACTAGTATAAGATTTAGCATATTGAATACATCTCATCCTTAATGTCAAAAAAGCACACTTTAATCAATTAAACACAACATATGATAAACTACAAAGTAGAATGAAGTACAAAAACTAAGTAGAAAACATGTCTCGGAACTTTATTTAGGCACTTGGTGCACAAAGATGAAGTCCAACTAAAACCTCTTACACTGAGAGATTTTACACACTTTAAGCCTGTTCAGAATTTTATCATATAAAACAAAATAAAATAAGGAATCACATCACAAAATATAACAGAAAAATTGCACCTTTCAAGAATTTCACTTATTAACCATCGACTGAATAGAATACCAAAATAATTCAATTGATAACACATCCGTCAAATAGTAAATACACAAAACCAAATAAAATAAACCATCTATGACAAAAGCACATTTTCACTCCTAGGACACAAGAATCAATCAGAAACATGAAATTGAATTAAAAAGCAGGGAACAAAGGAAATGAAATGAATGGACAACCTGTCAGCTGCATAAAACTAGGTCAAGACCATATAACATTGAAATATATAAGATTTATGTTACGAAATTAAACTTATATCCACATCTCCCATTTATTTAAATACCAACGATCTCGCATGTTGAATACATATCATCCTTAATATCAAGAATCGCAATTGGATCAAGTAAACACAACATATGGTAAGCTACAATGTAGAATAAAGTACAAAAACTAGAAAACATATCACGAATATAAGAAGATTGAAACTTTATTTAGGCACTTGGTGTACCAAAAAAAAAAACTCCCACTACAGCCTCTTACACCGGAGGATTTTACATTTTAAACCGGTTCAGAATTTTATCAACAACAAAATAAGGTAGTTCATCATAAGTTTACAACATATAACATAAAAATCGAATCTTTCATGAATTTCACCTATTAACCATCGACTGAACAATGTATACCAAAATAATTCAATCAATAACACGTCTATTAAAATATTAATTACAAAAAATCAAATTAAATAAACCACATACCCAAAACTCAATCGGAAACATGAAATTAAATCCAAAATCAGGGAACAAAAAAAAAAAAAAAAAAACAAAATTAAACAACCTGCTTATCCATGTCGGGAAAGAGTGCGACAAGATGATCGAGCACAGAATTGGATAAGTTATAAGAGGTCGCAGCAGCCCTGGGCGGCGAGAAGCTCCGGCCTGGGGACGAGGATGAAGACGAACAGCGGATCCTTTTGGAGACTGGCGGCGATGAAGGTGAATCCTCAAAGATGTTTGATCTCTTTCCGCACACAACGGCAGACATGTTTCGCTACCACGAAGAAAAATTCTCTCTACTTTTCTCCAATCGCTCTCACCTCCAATTTTACCAAGCACAATCAAATAATTTATTGATACATTTATAAACGAAAAAAATCAGATCAATACAATCGATTTGATCCGATCCACCGATCGTCGGGAAACCCAATCAGGCGACCTTTGCCGGAACAAGAAAGAGATCAACAAATTTTAGGGCGAGTGTGTATTTATATCGTACATATTAATTCGAAGAGGTGTGTAATGGAAAAAAGGCAAAGAAGACTTGAGGAATTATCCAAATCTACCTCTCTTCATGTTTCAGTTTTACAGCTCATGGTGTATTTAATTAGGTTTTCTAGGACTTTATAAAATTTTAGAAATGCGAGATTATTTAATTTAGATTTGTTAAAATTTAATAGAATTTCAGGGTATTTAATTGAGATTTTTTAAAAAATCTTACAAAATGCAAAAATTCTATGGCACCATATTATGGTGCCACAATATGATGTGGCACATTATGATGTGTGATAAAGAAAACCAATCATAATGTGTCACATCATGTTGTGGCACCATAATATGGTGCCGCATGTGGTGTCATAGGATTTCTGTACAAAATGTATTTAATTTATTTGACACAGATTTTTTAAGACTTTTTAAGATTTTGTGAGATTTCTAAACAAAAAAACACTTATGCCAAATATCATTTCAAAAACCTCCAGATATAAGATTTCATACGTCTTCTTCACCTGTGGTCCTTTCTGCAGTCATTTCAATTCTAAAATCCGAACCCTAGTTATGGCTGAGCACAGTTGTATAGGTCAAGACGATGACCTAGCCGACCGCATCAAAAAATTCTCTCTGTCCGATAAGGAAAGCTTAGTTACCAGCATTGCTCATGAAGATATCAAATTGTGCGCTGAAGAATGCCAGAAAAGTCTCTTTGGCAGAGTCATAGGAGATCGTAAAGCAAGCTGGCTGGGAATCAAGAGAACAATGAGCCACATTTGGAGATTGCAACAGCAGATGGAGGTGAAAGAGTTGGGACATAACTTTTTCCAATTTGTCTTTCAAAGTAAAGATGACATGAGGAAAGTAGCGGATGGTACCAGTTGGAGTTTTGAAAACCAATACTTAATTCTCAAAGAATGGGAGGCAGGAATTTCGAGCAGACATCCTGACTTCCAGGTAGTTAAGCTTTGGGTGCAGATCTGGAATCTCCTATCAATTGGCTCAGTACGGAAGTGGGGGTCAAAATTGGGAAAATTTTTCACTCAGTTCAAAATGTGGTCTTGGCAAGTTCAGGCAACCATGGGGGGAAAATCATCAGGCTTTTGGTTTCAGTCAATGTAAATGAGCCACTACCAAGATGCACCAACATTCAGCTTGATGACCAACTCATTACAGTGGGCTTTAGATACGAAAAAATTGCACAATCTTTGTTACTACTGTGGCCTAATAGGTCATCTTGATCGAGGCTGCAAGCAAAGAATAGAGGCTATCAAATCCAGCTCAGTCAAAGAGGGGCAATATGGGGATTGGATCAAGGCTGTGGAGGGACAGTACTGGGTGGATATTGGACAGTCTGGACAAAGAACTTCCCCATCTTCAAGTCAAGCCCCTTCTTCAAATCCAGAGTCACCCCCTAGGAGTTCTTCTAGTCTTATGGATAGAGGGAAACAAATAGTCCAAATTTATAAGCATCCCGGTTCTTTCTCTCAACCAGATACAGTAGCTTCAAACTCAATGCCTGAGGATTCATCTTCTCAACCTAAGACCTATCTTACTCCTCAATCCAAACCTACTCCATCTTCCACAAGCAAGATCATTCAACCATCTCACCACAAGACTCTAGTCTTAAGCTCTCAACCTAAGGAAGAACTTCAGCAGACCAAGATGATGGAAGTGGAGCCAACCTTGGGTATAACAAATATTCCCCTTCAAATCGAGGACAAACAAGTTAAAGCAAACAACAATCAAGCTAAACCACAGCAGAAAACATGGAAGAGAGCCCTCAGTAGAGAAGGCAGACTACTCAGGCATGATGATCAAGAGCTGATGCTCCAAGACAACTCCAGTTTGAAGAGGATAAGGGAGAGTTCCTCATCTCCCCCTCACAAAACTTCTCAGGCCTTGTCAATTCCAGCAACAGGGAAGAAACTCAAAGGTAACTCAGAGCAGGTGGGCGATGCCAGCCTCAAATGGCACCCCAACCCTCAATGCTAGCTGCGGTGTGGAATTGTAGAGGGTTGGGTGGGCCCTCTACAATTTCCCAAATCCGAGAGTCCTTGAAGGCTCACCACCCATCTTTTCATTTTCTTTCTAAAACTAAGAAAACTAGTGGTTTTGTGAAATCAGTGGCTAAAAAATTGGGTTTTGGAGATAGACTAGCTTTTGTAGATCCTGTAGGGTTAAGTGGAGGCCTTCTGCTTCAATGGGATTGTAATGTAAATATTATTAATGTTGTCAAGAAATCTTTCTACATCGCTGCTGAATTTGCCTTGCCTCCTTTTCCCCCGCAATGGGGGATTTTTGTTTATCTGAGCACCTGTAAGCAGATCAGAAGTTCTCAATGGGCTGATATGATTGAGGATAAAAGAAGCTGGGGCTCAAAATGGTTTGCTTTGGGTAACTGGAATGATTTGTGCGCCCAAGGAGACAAAGCTGGGGGCATAATGAGGAGTGCCAGAAGTCTCATGGGCTTCAACTCTTTTGTGAACAATATGGAAATGGTGGAGTTATCAATGCAGGGATATAAATTCACTTGGTGCAATCTCAGGAATGATGAAGGACTAGTGGAAGAAAAACTTGACAGAGCTTTTGCTTCAACAGACTAGACTCAGGAATTTCCTCATGCTTTGGTCACCAACAAGATAAGAAGCTCCTCAGACCATTCAATGCTACTCCTCAGTTTAGGCCAACAACAGTCAAAACCTCCTGTTAGGTTCCATTTTGACAAAAGATGGATAGGCATGGAGGGGGTCCAAGAAACTGTGGCAAAAGCATGGGCAAAATCCTCATCTGGGACCCCTTTTTTCAGGCTGAAAGAAAAGATTAAAAATACTAGAATAACTCTACTCATTTGGAGCTCCAAATTCAGATCCAAGAATCAGCAAACCATTGAAGTCTTATCAAAGAAGCTGGAAGTTCTTAGAGAAGACAAAGATGATGACTATTGGGAGCAATGGAACTCAACAAGAGCTGATCTTAATGAAGCATACAGACAAGAGGAGTTGCACTGGCAACAAAGGTCAAAACTTAAATGGCTCAAAGAAGGGGATGGTAACACCAAATTCTTCCATGCTTATACTATTCAGAAAAGGAAGTTAAATGCTATCTCAAGACTCATTACTGCTCAAGGGGAAGTTCTCACAGCTCAGAAAGATATAGAAAACCACATTGCAGATTACTACTCTGATCTTTTCTCATCTGAAGGAAGCTGGGATGGGGACTCCATTATACAACTTATACCCCAGTCAATCTCAGAGGAAATGAACCAGAGTCTTCTAAAGCCAGTCACTGAGAATGAAGTTCAATCTGCCTTATTTTCCTTGCACCCTGAGAAATCCCCAGGAGAAGATGGCATGAATGCCTTATTCTATCAGCACTTCTGGCAACTGATAAAAGCAGATGTTGTGGCTGCAATTCTCAGCTTTTTCCAATCAGGGATGCTGCTTAGATATTGGAACCACACAATTCTTTCCTTGATTCCCAAAGTGGCTCAACCAGAAAACGTGAACCAATTCAGGCCAATAAGTTTATGCAGTGTCATCTACAAGACTCTCTCAAAAGTTCTTGCACAGAGATTGATGATCTGCTTAAATGATTGTATCAGCCCTTATCAGTCAGCCTTTGTTAAGGGAAGACAGCTCATGGATAACATCATAATTGCTCAAGAGGCCTTTCACTATTTGAATAGACACTCCTCAGGGCAGAACTTCTTCATGGCTCTCAAGCTGGATCTTATGAAAGCTTTTGACAGGGTTGAGTGGACAAGCATTCGTAGAATCATGGTCCAGATGGGTTTTCACTCAAACTTTGTAAAGCTGATAATGGTTTGTGTTTCTTCTACTTCAATCTCCTTCAAAATTAATGGCAAGGTCAGTGGTAACATCACACCCTCTAGAGGAATCAGACAGGGGGACTCACTGTCCCCCTATTTATTCATTATTGTAGTTGAACTGCTTTCTGCCATGATCTCTCACTCTCAACTTGAAGGCATAATTTCTGGACTCAAATTATCAAGAAATGGACCTGTTCTTTCACACCTTCTATTTGCAGATGACTCATTGCTATTCTGCAAAGCTGGAGTGGATCAAGCTCTTCACATACTGTCCCTATTAGAGAAATACAGACTCTTCTCGGGTCAGAGGGTTAATCTTCAAAAATCTGGGATCTTCTTTAGCAGGAACACCCCTCAAACCTTGAAGGATAGAATCTGTAATGTGTTGAATCGAATAGTTCCCCACAGATCCACCAGATACCTTGGCTTGCCTTTGGGAATTGGCAGGTCCAAGAAGAAAGTTTTTGAATACATCTTAGAAGCTATCAGAGGCAAGCTGCAAGGTTGGAAAACTAAGCTTCTATCATCAGCAGGCAAAGAAGTGTTAGTTAAATCTGGCCTTCAAGCCTTGCCTGTTTTCTCAATGACCTGCTTTAAGCTTCCAGTTTCTATCTGCAAAGAGATTTCTAAGTTATGTGCTAAATTCTGGTGGAAGAATGGGGACACCTCTGATTCTGGTATTCACTGGAGGAAATGGGACAAGATTACCCTTCCAAAACTCCTGGGAGGCTTGGGCTTTCATGACATAAACCTATTCAATGAGGCTCTCATCTGTAAACAACTCTGGAGAGTTGCAACTAACCCGGAGCTGCTTGTGAGTAGGATCTTAAAAGACAGATATTTCCCAAATGATTCAATTCTAAGGGCTGAGAAGACTCAAAAAGGTTCATGGCTTTGGAATAGTTGGTTATGTGTGCTCCCCCTTTTTTCTAAGTGCTTGAGAATTGAAGTTAGGAATGGCCTTTTTACCAGAATAGATGACCCTAACTGGGTTCCTGATTTAAAAAAACCTTTCCCTGCCCTCATGGAATTAGCAAAGGGTCACCTTGTGTGGGTTAAAGATCTGATGGCTAGCAGTAGGCTGGAGTGGAATGATTGGTTGATCAAGCAGGTGTTTGACTCTGAGGATAGTGCAGCTATTTTAAAAATCAAATTCTTAAACCCTGTTAGATCAGATAGATGGCACTGGGGTCCTGACTCCAAAGGTCAATTCTCTGTCTCAAGTACCTATAGAATTCCTGCTGCTCAAAAGCTTCTGGAGTTAGACATTCCTGAATCAAGCTCAATCTCTGTGGCTCCCCATCAAATTTTCCAAAGGTGCTGGCATTTGAAGATTTTTAGCAAGGTTAGGCATTTCATTTGGAAATATATCTCTGGTACTCTACCCAATGCAACAAACCTTAGAAAGAGAGGAGTGGACATCAGCCCCATCTGTACAATCTGTGGAGAGCACCCTGAGACAACAGAGCATATTTTATTTCTGTGTTCTAGAGCCAAAAGAATCTGGGACACTTCTCCTGTACAATGGGATGGTCTTCTCCAGTATACTTCTAACTTCAAACACTGGTGGCAGCAAGTTAGTAAAATCAAAACATCTGATGTGGTGCAAGCAAGGATCCAATTGTCTACCTATTTGTTATGGTGGCTTTGGAAATCCCGCAATTTGTGGATATTCAAGAACTCTCTCATGCCTGAGCACATTGTCATTGCAGCTGCCCATAAAGATTGGATGGACTACTCTGAAGCTTCAATAACCAATGCTGGCTCTTCATCTTAGTCCTTGGTAGTTTTTGGCAGTTTTCTTAGTTTTTGTTTCTCTCTTTTGTTTTGCTTTTGAAAGATATGGTACTAGCTAGGCTTTGCCAGTGGAAAGTGGCATATCTTGTTTATTTTAGTTCTTCTTGGGTTGAGGTTCTAAGTACTCTACGTAGTACTTCTCAGTTTTTCTTTCTCGAGTAGGACTTTGCCTCTTGTAGTTGAACTGTGTTCCCGGTATATTTATAAGATCTCTATCGTTCTGGCCAAAAAAAAAAAAATAGAACTCTTCTTAAAATATAAAAATCTTATAAATTAGTAGATCTTAAAAAGTATTAAAATGTCACTTAAAGTCTCAGTTGAATACAGTTTCATAGTAATTGTATTTTGATAGGACAAAAAATAATAATTTGAGTTAATTTTTTATATATTTATTAATATGTTTTTCTTTTTTTTTTTTTCATTCTGGCACCCGGTCACGACGTCAAGCCCTTCATCTTTAATCTTTTCGGAACTGGCAGAATACTGGGCACATATGATGAGAAAGGGCACCGGGGCTGCTTTCGTGATAATGCCGGATGACAGAGAGGGCAAGATGGTCTTTCCGTATGTCCGATGGTGGGCATCAACTGACGTTTTCTTACTTCTCGCAAGGAATCAACAAGCTTTTGACATTCAAAGAGCAGCAACTCCCTGATCAAGAAAGGGTTGAGAGTCGAAGTCCTCCTCCTCCTGAACCCACATATGGACTCATTCCCGAGCAGAGGCAGCCATCCAGATCATCGCAACATTGGAAAGGTCACCAGCCCAGGCAAAAGCAAACTCGGACCATGAAAGTCAAAGGAGGTTCAGCACCCGTCAGCCAGCATGCATTCTCAATCAAGGAAGAAAGAAGAAGTCCCATCATTTCTTCAGCACCGTCCTCGGCTCAACGGATGGTGACTCGAAGTATGCGGGCCCGCTAAACAAACTCAACCGGCTCGCTCACTTGAAAGNNAAGTCGTAAGCCGAAACTAAAGCATCAGAGTTTCATCTTCTGTTCCACCAGCTACACAAAAATCGCCAGCCTCACGAACACCATCTGTAGCACTCAAGGCACCCGAGCAAGAGCAGGCTGCCTCGAAAGGTCGGGCAAAAGGTTTGCCCTCTGTCACCACTTTGTAGTGTAGTGTGCAGCTGAGGAGCCCCGGGCGTCGTTTTCGGGATTACGCCCTCCTTGGTGCTCCGCCAAGGTGCCAGCATGGGATTGGTGCATGACCTCCATCGCTTCATCACCTGATAGACACCTTAACAAAATTCCCGATAAGCCTCTTTTGAATAGCTTACCATCATTCACGATATACGACCATCTTCTTTAGCTTATTCGCTTCGTATCTATCATCCGGTAAGGTTCCTTTTGTCAGATATTATAAATCTTATTAATATTAAAAAGACTGCAAACAACAATTAAAAAAGGCATTCATCTTACTAAATTAGTCAAAATATTGAAAATAACCTAGAACTCCGTAAATAAAAAATATATCATAAACCATGAAAAATAATATATAAATACACAAAAAAAATATATCATAAATTACTAATCTAAAAAACATACATATATTTAGTAATTTGGCAAATTGGCATCTTTTCCTCCCAAATTATTGAAAATTGCTCAAATGTGTCGTTTTTTTTCCAAGCGATAGGATATTCTCATTGCCAAAATAACGATTACATGATTAAACTACCGATCCTACCAACGGGTAAAAATACACTGGGAAACCCACTGAAAACAGTGGTCTACAAACACCCCACCCGAGGTATCAAGCAGGTACAACCACCCGACCCTTGATAACACCTCTGAACCACAAAACTACTCATGTCAATACACCTAATGACACACAGAAATCAGCTACAACACAAACATCTGGCTACACCAAACAAAAGCAAAGGAAAAGAAATAACAAACAACAAAAAGAAAAAGAAAAAAGCACCCAACCCAAATGCTATACAACAAACCAACACACTATCAAGAATCAGCTCCAGGATCTCTAAGCTTCTTCATTGCACAAAAATCTTTCCACTCTCCAATAGCTCGATTGATGATAACAGTTTCTGGCAACCTTTCCTTCTGAAAAATCCATAAGTTTCTGGCTCGCCATAGCCACCAGAGTATATAAGTTGATAGTTGGATTCTAGCCTCAGAAACTTCGTTCTTACTAATGCCACAAACCTGCCACCACCACTCTTTGAAGTTGGAGTTCTGCAAGTCTTTACCATCCCAGGACAGTGGGGCTAGCTTCCATACCACTTTGGCTTTGCTGCAATTGAGGAAGATGTGCTCAATGGTCTCAGGAGCTTCTCCACACACCTGGCAGATGACATCAACATCATTCCTCTTTTATGGAGGTTCATGTTCACAGGTAAGATCCCACTGTAGCATTTCCATACAAAATGTTTGATTTTTCCCTTTAAAATTTAATTTCCAGCTTCTCTCTCTAACCTTTGGGTCAATCAGAGTTGCTTTGCTGCTCTCGGCTAAGTCAAGCTTCTTAGTTTTATCAGAGATTAATAGTTTATAAGAGTCAGACACTGAAAACTTGCCTTTACTAAATGTGTCGGTTGAAAGGATCATATTAGGCTTGTTGAGCTCTTTTCTCTAAAATTCGTGTCTTTTCACCTTCAATATACGCTCGAACTCTAGGATCTTTATGGAACTAACATCTTGAAAAGTTTCTTCCTTCATTTCTTTTAGAGCGTTGGATTTGTTTTGCATTTCCAATTGGTGGTTCATTTGTTCGTTTTTTATTTTTTCAACTCCTCAATAAGTTTGTTGTTTTCATTTCTATTTTTCGGTAAAAGTAAAATTTATAGATAAAAAATGAGTTTACAACGACCATCGCATGGAAATACAAAAGCGAAGCGGGTAGCCACAAGCTTGGCCTCTCACTCGTGGATCAAAATTCAAAGAGGACAACCACAGGTCGATTGCTCACTCAGGTTGCAAAGCAAGTCCTAAAAAATAGCACACTATGTGCGTCGCAGCACGAGTGGCCGCACGTCACGACTCGAACGAGCTCGTGCGAGCGCCAACTTTGAAGAATGCAACTATTAGACCCGCGAGTTGCGGACATTCCATGGGTCGCGGTGCTCTAAACATCCTCGGCCACGAGGAGTTCCGCAGCCGCGAACTGCCAGAAGTCGCAGCCTCAGTAATATCCGTAGGTCGCGATGCCCTAAACTTCCACGAGATGCAAGGAGCTCCATAACCGCGAGCTGCCAGAAGCTTTAGCCTTAGTAATATCCGTACGATGCAGACATTTCGTGGGTCACGAGGTGATCCTTGGCCGCGAGCTACCAGAAGTTGTAGCCTCAGTAATATCTACAGGTTACGGTGAAGTGGCCACTTGTAGCCTGCTCTCTCATAAGACTCATGCCATAGGAATGCCTAGCAGACTCCAAGGGCTTTCCTCTCAATGTTGGTAAGCACATTCGGATACACCGGAAAAAATTATAAACATGAGTTTGGATCTTATGAATCATAAGGATCAGGGGTTGAGATTTGCTTTCGAAATCAACGTATTCCTCGTACTCCAAATAAAGTACACGGTTGCTGCGAGTGTTGCATCCTTCAACTTGGTTTTACAACTTTCCCATCGTGCTTCTTTCTTTGTCTATTTAAGGGCTCCTTTATGTGTAAATGACCAATGATCGAGTCCAATTTACTCACTAATCACCCCTAAATTTTTCAGAGCTAAAAGTGCACTCAAAAAATAGGTGACTCGTTGATTCAATAGCACGGCCACAAAAAGAGCATGCCAGATCTACATCAAGGAACTCCAAACAGCCTTTCGTATGAAGATGATTGAGTACCTCCAGCCAAAGTATGAATGATTGTTAGGGGGTATTGCAAGGTCCCCACACTCCACCCGACTATGGCACCATTATTCTGCGTGGCCTTAGGAAATCATGGCAACTTCTCATCCAATCTTGCTTGTCTCATAAACTCCACCGGTGAAGCAAGGCTTCTGCTGCTTGCTCACCACTCGCTTTGTCAATCAAGGCCTGTTGGATCTCGAAAAGAAAATTGAAAAGGGTCAAGTCATCTTTGTGTATCACTCATTCCCAAATAGATTTGCCCCGCAAGTAAATTTGATTGATCTATATATACCATAAGGTGTCATGTTTGGCCTACATGTTCCAAAGTGTGCGCGCAAACAACACATAGTTCCAAGAATTCAAATCATAAAGTCTAAACCTCCTTCCAAGCGTGGGACATAAATATTATCCAGGACACGGGAGCACTTTTTGAGCCCTAGAGAAAACGCCTACATAGTTGGCTATTTTGGTGTTGACTATCACTGGCATAGGAAAAATCCCCAATAAAAAATACTCAAATTCTTGGATCACCAAGCGAATGAGTTCCCGTCGAAAGGCATATGAGAGTATGTGGAAACTCCATCCTCTAAAATGCGTCTCAACATGTTTGACTAAGCCATCAAAGAGACTCGCAGTGACACATTAGTAGTGATTGGGACATGAAACCACAATGCAAGTGCGTGTCTTCAAGTATTATTGTCCGATTAAAATTTTTCACACCCACCAAATAAATATTGAATTTCTAAACATTCATTTCTAGCCCAAATTTAGCCCCAGAGTTTTTAAGGCAATTCATGAGGATTTAGATTGACACTGGGTCACTTCGGGAGAGTAGCATAGTCATCGGCGAAGCCAAGATGTGTAATTTAGAGTTGTCCACACATCGGGTGGAAAACTGAAGTTTGATCCCTACATAGTGTTGCACTTGATAAGCCTAGAAAGATTAGTCAATGCAAATTACAAAGCGGTAAGGTGTAAGGAGATCACATTGCCTAAGCTCATTGTCCCCTTTGAAGTGTCCATTAAAGCTCCCATTGATTGATATTGAGTAGGATGGTGTTGTGAGGCGCTCCATGATCCACCTCGAGAAGGTCGTTGGGAAGCCAAGACCCTCAAGTACCTGCTTAAAAACGACCAAAAAATTGAACCAAAGGCTTTGCGTAGGTAAATTTTAATGGTGCACTTGTGGGATAACTGTTCTGTATGTATTGGCAAAGAAAATGTTGCATAAGATGGATGTTGTCTGAAATGCTCCTTCCCTTAACAAAAGCAGTTTTTGCCTCATCAATGATGGAGCCGAGCACTGCACTGATTTTCTGAGCAAATTTTGTACAAAGTGTTGCAACATGCTATTGGCCTAAATTCCGTCACATTATAAGAGTGTGTGGACTTAGAAAATAGTGTGATGGCAGTGTGATTCTATAGCTTGAGTAGAGAGTTTAGACGGAAAAAAAAATCATGAATTTCTGACACTATATAGGCATCATCTATGGCCTAACTCTTCAAGAAGAAAGAGGAAATATAACCATCTAAACTTGTATATTTTCCCCCAGTAATGTCAGGTAAAGTTGCTTTGATATCGATTTCGTTCACGGGAGCAAGAAGCATACTATGATTCTCGTCAGCTATGAGCGGCCTCGATTTAAGAACGTGGGGGTCATTTTCAATTTAGCAATATCATTCCCGAAAAGTGACTCATGGTAGCTCACAAATTCCTTATCATCTTCATCGAGTGACGCGGTCACAGTTTCATTTTCTCAATTGATCGAGGCAATGCTTCATTCTCTTCTTGGCCATAGCATGATAATATTTAGTGCATTCGTCACTCTTTATCTGAAAATTGCATTTGGCCTTTTTTTTGGTAGAAGATTTTTTCAATCCTGGCAAAATTTAGAGGTTGAAGTCTAAGTGAAGGCATCCTAGCCATGATGTCGGCATCATAGGGTTGGTCGTGGAGCATCTGTTGAGCTTCCTTAAGGGCACCCTTTGTAGCCTTAGCCCGGACAGAGATATGTAAGATTCTTCATTAAGCGCATTAATGGGCATTTGGTCTAACACTATTGTGCAGGCTGATAGTCATTAATGTGCACATGTTTTATACTATTGTTCATTCTGCACTGTGAGCTTTTCTTTTATGTGCAAATTCTAACTAAGACTGAACCAAAATAATTGAATTTTCAGTTGGTTAATCGAATTAACCTAAAAAATTAAAATAATTTATTTATATTATAAAAAATATATTTAGTATTCTAATATTTTATTTAATATTTTATATTATTTTTTATTGAGAAAAAATATGATATATATGTAAGAAAAATATATATAAAAATGTTATTTTTATGTATTTTCTATAAATTGTAGATTTGACCCGTAAGCTAAATCGAAATAATCAAAACTCTTGAAATTTAGTTAAGTATAAATCTGACATACGAACCAAATTGTAATTTAGTTAAAATTATGGGTAAATAATAATTTCCAACCTGTACTATACGCGAATTTGGAGTTTGCAACCTAAAACAAAAATTGTACTAAATTGCAACCTTTAATACACTATATCGCAACCTCGGGCAGCGGCCCATTTTCCACAGAAAACCGAGCGTGTTACAAGACTCGAACCATATCCAGATCTGCTTCTTCTTCCATCTTTCTTCATCATTCAAATCAAAATTTCAAATCAATTCCATCTCAAACCACTGGAAATCGTCAATCAGCAAACCCTAGAACCAATTCAATTTCAAATCCTATATGCTCCAAAAGATCAGAATAGTAAACTGGGTCTTAGATTCTGCAATCCCCATTAGAAACCCCATCAAGATCCTGAAGCCATGCGGTACTCCCTGCTCTCTGGCGGCAAACGCATCTGCCCGATCGTCTGCCTTGCTGCCTGCCACCTCTCGAGATGAACCACACCATGTCCCTGATCCACGACGATCTACGGCGAGGGAAGCCCTCTAGCCACGTGGTCTACGGCGAAAATGTCGCCGTCCTGGCCGGACCTGCACTCCTCGCCCCCGCGTTCGAGCACATTGCCGCTGCGACGCTTGGCGCGCCGCCTGGGAGAATCGTCCACGTCGTCGTCTAAGGATCGTCGTTGGTGGAAAATAATTTTTGCAAAACAAGTTTGCCGCTGTGAGAGAAAGAGGATGAAAAAAGGAGGAGAAAGAGATATCAAAAGACATTTTTGACCTTAAATTTGGTGCGCGTGTTACACACGCTCGATTTTCTGTGGAAAATGGGCCTCTGATGGCCCGAGGTTGCGATATAGTGTATTAAAGGTTGCAATTTAGTAAAAAAAATTCTTTAGGTTGCAAACTCCAAATTTGTGTATAGTACAGGTTGCAAATTATTATTTACCCTAAAATTATTGATATTGCAAATAAGTCCCTACTACTTATCTCAATTTTTTTTTTTTTAAAAAAAAAGGTCCCCATCCTCAAAATACACATCCTCCTCTCCTTTCTGTCGGTGAAGACCTAACGATTTAGCGACCACCGTCGTCGTCGATATGAAGATCTTGATGATGTAGAGTCGCTGTCGCTGCCGACGTTCGCGTCTCTGTTCTCGTGGTCGTGGTACTTCTGACTTCTGTCACCACCTTTCCACCGTCGTCGTGCTGAAGAGGCTGACAAGCACCTGCAAGATCACGACAATGATGAGGCATAGATTGGCTACTGAAACCACTAGTCAAACTTCTCAGTCATCATCATTGTTAGAAATACCTAACCGATTAGCCTGCGATTTCTGGTTTTCAGCGGAGGATCAAAAGCGGCGACGACTTGCCGGAGTGTCGGCAGCGGGCGAACGTCGCTACTGAATGTGTTAAACGACCGGAGGGAAATTGGCGGGAGTTAGGACTGTTTGTATGTGTGTGAATATTCTTACCGGCCGGTGGCAGCGGCGGAAGACGGCCGGTGGCGGCAGATGTTGGGCGAAGGCTCAATCGGTGTGTGTATGTGTGTCTATGTGTGTGTGTGTGTATATGTTTTATGTATGTGTGTGTGTGTGTTTTGTGTATGTGTGTGTTTTGTATGCTAATGTGTGTGTGCGTGTGTGATTGTGTGTGTGTGTGTGTATGTGTGTATGTGTGTGGGTGTTATATGTGTGTATGGCATGTGTAAGCGTGTGTGGTGTGTGGGTGTGATGATGTGACGTGGGACCCACTGGTGATTTGGTTAGTTGGGTAGTGTTGATGTCCAAATTACCTTTAATGAGTGTAAGATTTTTACATCTTTTTATCAGTTGGATCATCCGATCTAATGGATAAGATTCATTTTTATTTCATTGATTGAGCGCATTTCTCACATTATCTCAACCCTATATATTACAATCATGGAATGATAGATTATTATTTTTTTTTAATTAAAAGATGTATTCATTCTAACTTAATAAATCATGCCGCCTAATTAAACTTATATATAATCATGTCGAGCCTATTGTACATAAAATATATTTTTAGTAATCAATATGTATTTTTTTCATTCTATAATTAGTTGCTTTAGTTCCACATATAGTGAATCTTTAAAATATTAAATTTTATTAAAAAAATGTGGCTATATATATAGAGTTAGATTGAAGTGAGAAATGTATTCAATGAAAGAAATAATAATAGATCTTAGCTATTGGATAGGATGATCCAACAACTTGAAAAAACTAAAATTTTAACACAATAGTGTGGTAATTTTTCTAAACTAACATATGGGCCCCACCCAACACCAACTCACCCTACCCAATTCCCAATCGCCAGATCACATGTGGGACCCACTAGACACTCTCTCTCATACTCTCTTCACACACATACGCTCTCTCTCCTCGTCACTCTCTCTCAAACACACAATTACACATACTAATGCACGACACAAACACACAAAGTAATTGCTTGCTTTCGACAGTCTCCTTGGGCGGCGCCGCCACCGCGTCCTATAGTCCAACATATCGTTCGTCGTCGCCTTCATGTAATATGTCACCGATGTGGCGTCGAAAATCGTCCGACTTCTGACGTCATCCATCTCCGCCCCACCATAATCTTATGTCAGTAATGGACACATATTCTTACTCATCTGGCTAGCCTCGCCGCAGCACCGCCACCCAGAGCCTTTCTCGGCCATCCAAACAACACAGTCGCCTCGCTCGTAGCCATCCGATCCTACCCTGGTCTCATCGATGAAGGACGCAGCCGTCAGAGTCGCTGGCGGCCGCCTGCTGATTCTCTCTCCTCAGCAAGGCCTGTCGACGTGGAGTTGCGATTATGAATTTAAGATCGCCGAATGACAAGGATAACGCGTTGGCGACCATCCTCGTCATCCCCGCTGCCATCGTTGCCCGTCCCGAGCTGACTTTCGTCGTCGTCTTCTTTCACCATCTTCAGCTGCCGTCCTCCGTCGAGATCAAGATGGCACCGATGTTGAAAAATAAATTAATTGACCCTAAAATCCAGAACTTAGAAGGTGCACTGGAAGAATTATAGTTCGGGCATTTTTTTTTGTAAATTAGACAATTTAAAGGGATTTGTTTGCAATATAGAAAAATGTTAACTACACTACATGTATGAAATATTACAATTTCATAGATGTAATGGGTTGGTGAGTTGGTAGTTGATGATTCCAATACTTTTTTTTTCCCGAAATGATAGAAGATATTATAAATCAAAAGCGCACAATTGTGCGAATACAAGCAGCCAACGGCTAAAAAGTGGGAGGACAGGTCCGGAGACCGCCTAGAAACCCGGCTAGCAACCGCTAGGAAGAAAAACTCGCAACTGAACTAAACAACTAAACAAGACCCGCACAGGGAAATAAAACAACGACACTAACAACAAAAACAACTAGACAAGACCCCAACAGGGTAATACCGAAATGTCAGACCCCAATCGGAGTAATAAATTTGACACCCGGATGCACTGAGGCCAACGACCCAGACCTAGGGGTGGGATTTTATACCCGAGAACCGGAGAACCGAACCGGACCGAACCAAAAATAACTGGTTCGGTCCGGTTATTTAAAAAAAAACTATTTTTTCGGTTCAGTTATTTTTTGCATGTTTTCGGTTCCCGTTCCCAGTTCCTTTTCAAGAGTATTGGTATTAACCGAGGAACCGGTTATATATGCGAAAATATTCATGTTTTATATGTTTATATGTATAAATCGGTTCCGGTTCTTGTACTTAATATTCAGTTCTTCATTTTTGCATTCGGTTCTCGGTTTTTCATGATATTTTTAGTCCGCGAGTTGCATTTTTTTGACCGGTTCTTAACTAAAAACCGGTTTTTGTCGGTTATTTTTTGTTATTCGGTTAACCTAATAACCAAAAAAACCGAACCGATATAAACCGGTTCGGTTCTTTTTCGGTTCCTGCAATTTTTTAGGTGCTAACCGAACTGGTTTTTTTAGTTCGGTTCCGGTTCCGGTTTTTGAAAAAAAAGATAAGAACCGGACCGGTCCCAGGCCTACCCAGACCTAAAACACGATCACAAACACTAAAACAAACACAAGAAAAACAGACACAGAAATATGAAAAATAACAGAAATAAAAAGGAGCCCTCCCCCAGCGAGCAGACAAATCCAACCAGCAGTGAACGATCGACACAAGAAAGATCCCTGTCCGAGAATCCGCTACCGAAACTGCGAACTGCCTATACAGTAAAGAACATCGAGCCCCGAACCGATCCCAGAATCGACCCATCCTCAACCGAAAGAACCGCAGCCAACCTTCGCACCAGCCCCACCCGAAATCGACGAGCTCGGGAGACCCTTGTAACCGCCGCCTAACACCACTAGGCAAACGACTCAAGCGAAAGAAGAACCGCGCCTTAACCCCAGCCACCGCGACCACCGAGCCACGGCAATCAGAGTCCCAGCCCCTCTCAAAATTCGCGCCGCCCCAAACACCCACAGAGCACCTTCGGCCGAAACCCAGCCCCACCGACATACCTCCACGGAGCTTCTCTCGCCGGCAATTGGGTAGAAGACCCGAAATCCCCTGCAAAACACCACACCTGAAAGCCGCCGCCGACTTCCGAATCCACCTCTCCCGCATAGCGACCAGTCCCAATCTCGGTGCTCAAAGGCGAAACATGAGCTGTGCGAATCAGAGGGGGGCCAGGCAGTCAAGGACGACCCCTGGCCGTGAAGTTGCCGTCGATGAGGGAGGCAGGTAGGCAAAATCGGATCGACGAGAGAAGGGTGAAAATAGGGGGTAGGGTTACGAGAGAAGAGTTTTTTGGTTAACTGAATTGATTCCAATACTTAAATATGGGCTAATATAGAAAATTGAATATAAAATATCATATTTAATGTTAATTATATATTATAATTGTAGATATCTATTTGAAAAGGCAACAATATAAAATATTAAACAATAAATATAAATACTATATATATTTATATTATAAAAATAACTAGTATGAGTCTCGTGTAGTGCACGGGTAAGAGATAATCACTAATATTTATAAATTAAAATTTTTTATTAAGTAATATTTTTAAATAAAAAATATGGAATCAATATGTAATACAATTACCTATTCTAACTTATTGAAAATGTTATATAAAGTTTAAATTGTACATAATTACATAAAATGTCTATTTAAAATTAGTACACAACCCGTGTGGTGCACATAAATGATAATAAATGATATTATTTTCGTTTCAAAAAAGTATCGTTTCAAAAATTTTATTTAAAAATTTGATTTGACTATAATGTGATCCTATAAAATAGTTATTTTGGTAAAATGTTATCATATATTTAACAACCTATGTGAATAATAAGTATAAATATAAAATTTATATTGTTTCATTACTTAAAATAATCTATTTTTGTATAAACTATTCAAATAAAAAATTAAGTAGTTGAGTAATATATTAAACTATAAATAATTGACTATTTCGTTTACGTCCAAGTTAATATTGACTCGTAAGTTATTGAAAGTAATTTATTAACCTATAAATAATTGAATAGTTCGTTTACGTCCAAATTAATTGACCCGCAAATTATGAATAATTATTTTTTTTAAATAAAAATCTTTTTATTTTTTTTCACTATAATATATTCCAAATTTAAACCATGCAACTAATAAAAGTAGTAGCTGCAAGTTTGTCAATATATTATATTTCAGACTTAAATCATGCAATTAATAAAGGTAGTAGCCACAATATTTGACAAAAATGATTCTGTACATTTATTACATTTATTTAGGAAGGATTTTTCAAATTTTGGCCAAAAATATTAATCAATATAGTAAATACTTTAGGTCGAAAATCTTTTTTTTTTTTGTTGATTTTTAGTTGCTATTTCAAGTAAATATCATTGTCTTTTTATATGTTAATAGAGTTGATAAATACACACAATGTTAGTTTTTTTTTTTTCAAACGATAAAGAATTCTCATTAATAAAAAAAGAGTACAAATATGCACCACCGCGATTACCAAACGGGTAGAAATACACTGGGAGAACCACTAAACATAGTGGTCTACAAACACCCCACCCGAGGTATCAAGCAAGTACATGCACCCGAACCTTGATAACACCTCCATACCCTCTATCCAACATAACCAACACACATTAGATAGAAAAACTAACAGCTCCAATGAAACAAACAAGAGGGAGAAAATGAAATAAGAACAAAACACCACAATAGCATATCCTAACTAAAAAAGAAACCAGACCCCAAAGCAGCATGAACAAGTACAGACACAAAGACTACTATCACAGCTAGAAACCACATCAAGAACAGACCTCTGAAGCTCTCCCCTTCTTCACTTCACAGAACTCCTTCCACTCCATCAAATCTCTATTGACAATAACTGTCTCAGGGCTTCTCTCTTTTTGAAATACCCACAAATTTCGAGCTCTCCACAACCACAACAAGATGTAAGTGGACAGAGACCTCAGATTTGCTAATGCCATTAGACTTGCCACCACCACTCTTTGAAACTGTTTGGCTGTTTGATCCCATCCTATGACAAAGGAGCAAGCTTCCATACTGTTTGTGCCTTACTACACTTCAGGAAAAGATGATATATAGTCTCAACTTCAACACCACACATATGACAGGTATCATCAATTCCATGCCTTTCCTCTTGAGATTCATTTTCACAGGTAAGATTCCATTGTAGCATTTTCATACAAAATGTTTAATCTTTCTTTTTATTTGTAATTTCCAGCTTCTTTCTCTCACCAGGGGATCTACAATCATAGAGTTGTTGCTCTCTGCAATGTCCAATTTTTGTAAATTCAAAGTTATTAGCATTTTGTAAGTCTCTGCCACTGAGAATCTCTCTTTGCTATTGGGTGTCCACTTCCATCTGCCCTCCTTCCCTGGGTCTATATTGTGAGTTCCCAAGATGGCTGCACTATCTTGATCAGTAAACCAATGTCTCACTCTGCATCTCATAATCTCCCATTTCATCCAGCAGGTCTGAGACCCAAATTAGAGGGTTATCACTGTGAGGATGAAGATTAGGTGGTTTGCCTTTGAATGAAGTTAGTCACTTTCCATCTTGGATCAAAGTACTTCTACCATTTTTGATTTATTTCCAACAGTAGGCATTGAACAAAGACTTGAAGCCAATTATTCCACAACCATGAAGATGATTCTCTCCTTTGGGCCTAAAAAATAGATGTATTTGGGAAGTATCTACTCTTGAGGATTTTGGAGACAAGCAGGTCAGAGGTATTAGTAATCCCCCACAGTTGTTTCAGGATTAGTGCTTCATTGAAAAGCTTTAAGTCTTGGAACCACAACCCTCCCTGATTTTTAGGCAAAGAAAGTAGGTTCCAGCTTCTCCAGTGGATGCCCCTGCTATAGTCCCCACCCTTATTTCACCAGAACTGGGTTGTCATTCTAGCAATTTCCTTGCAAACATCAGTAGTCGGTTTAAATCATGACATGGAACATACATGAAGAGAGTTACAATATTTGTTTTTCTAGCTCAAAAGTCCCTGTCTCACAGCTGATATAACAAAATCAAAAGCTTCCCTTTTCGATTTACCAATGCCAAAGGGTAGGCCCAGATATCTAGAGGAGCTGTGGGCTGTGAGGCCATTCAACATTGTGAAAAAGTTATTCTTCTCATTACTGTTAGTGTTCTTGCTGAAGAACACTGTAGATTCAGAAAGGTTGACATTCTGTCTAGAAAATAGCTCATATTTGTGAAGGATGTCCTTTAAAAGTAAAGCCTGCGCCACATCAGCTTTGTAAAACACTAACAGGTCAAGAGTAAATATAAGATGAGTTAATACATGACCCCTCTAGCTAATCTCAAACCTCTAAACACCCCTCCATCAGCTGCAGAAGATATTAGGGAAGAAAGAGCTTCAGAAGCAATTAAGAAAAAGGTAAGGTGATATTGGATCACCTTGCCTCAAACCCCTAGTAGGCTTCACATATCCAACAGCCTCACCATTCTGCATAAAAAAGAAGGTAACAGAGTAGACACAAAACATAATCCATCACACAAAAACATCATCAAAACCCATTTTCAACGTCAAAGCCTTTAACCATCCCCACTCCACCCTATCATAAGCTTTCATCATATCCAATTTTAAGGCCACGAAGCAGTGTTTCCCAGATCTATGCATGTTCAGATAGTGGTAACTCTCTTGAGCAATGATTACATTGTCCAGGAGTTGATGAAAGCTCCTTGAGTTGGGCTAATACAACTATCTAAGCACAATTTCAGTCTGGTAGTTGTTCGCCTATATTTTTAAAGCCCGACCGCAAGTGTAAAGCTTCGCTCATAGTATATGGCAAGCAAGGTCGTATCCCAAGAGACCAAATAATTAATATATCAAGTACTAGATTATTATAATGTCAACTTTATTTAGACGATCGTAATTGGATGGATTAGCTAAACTAAGAAAATAAATCAAAGAGAATAAAGCAAAAATAAAGAACTAGCTAGAAAAACACGTGAGAAAATATATGGGGACGATAGATTGTAAGACGTTGGGTTCAATTAATAGTTAGGATACCTTCAAAGATATCAAAATTAAATGTTTTCTTTATCTACCCTATAAGACGATCACAAATTTAGCTTATCGTCCCTCTCGAGATTAATAAAACCGTAGATTAAATCACATATATTAGCGTCTTCACTCAACACATGCAATTCAACTCCAAAAGGATTAAAAGATCTAAAATCCTTACCATTGCCTACTAATCTCTCGATTTAAGCATGTAAATTGTGTCAAATATTAAAGACCTAATATTGCTCTCATCTCTCGAATTATTAACAATATTGTCAAACATGTAAAAGAATTGATCAAGTTCTAAACATGGAATAAGAACAAAATATTTGAATAGGGTTCAAAAGAAGAACAATTAATTATAAATAAATCATCCAAAATCCCAACATATTAATTTACTACCAAGTCTTAGAATCAATAAATCTAGCTACTCATGTTCGAATTCAAACACATAGACATATTAGAAATCAACATGATCAATAAAAGTTCAAGAGGAAAGAAGAAATAAAAACTAGGAATCTCGTCGATCTTTCAATCTCCTTGATCCTCTTTTTGCTCCTCAATTGCTTTTCTTGTGTGTTCTAAAGCTCTTCTCCTTGCGTATTCCCGTTCTAGGGCTCAAAATAAGGTAAATATGCCTTTTTATATGTCCAAAAGTCCTCTCCTTATCCAAAAAGACAACAATTAAAAATCAGCATCCGCACGCGACAAGGCCAGACTGCCCGTGTCACTGGCCGTGTCGCAGCCCGTGTCGCATAAACAGCTTCAAAATCATTTAGTCAGGTGACACGGCCACCTGACACGGGCATCATGCCAGTGTTACTGCCCGTGTCACACCCCATGTACACTTTTGTCCGTTTTGCTCGTTTCTTCCATTTTTCTCATCCGTGCATCAATCCTTCATCATCCCCGGGGTCCTAGGTACTCCACGTGCGCCTCCAATAGCCACAAGCTCTACAAATATGTGAAAATATCTACAAAACAAGCACGTGTAATACCTTTCCAACAAGTAGAGAATTAAAGCACAAATATGCGATTTATACACCAATATTGCGATGAATAAGCTCTAAATCCTATATAAATATGGTGTAAAATCACACATGAACAAACCCCCAAACTTAAACCATTCATAGTCCCGATCAATGCATCAAACTCCTAACAACACACAATAAAAAACAATCACACTCTCAAAGTCAATCATACACATCATCAATAGGCATCATGTAACATACTAAGTTCCGAAATTTTTAAACAAATAAAATGCTTCATGAAAATCATGGTTAATACTTCAATCCACAAATACCTCACCCGATAAGTGTATACTCTCACTCACCAAAGTGTATAGGGAAATAATCGCTCAAATCAATTCAATGTTGAAGAATTACCATAAGCTTGCAAATCGTCTACTATCTCCACCACTTATTGTGCATGCACTTCATGAATCAAAAAAGACTTTTTATTTGGTTGTAATGTAGGCTCTTTGGTTAGGGTAGGAAAAATATGGGTAAAGTGACGAATACTTGAGTATCTAGAACTACAAAACATGAACTACACCATTTCATCACCTACCAATCATAATCAACCCAACTCATCCATACCCCATTTCAATCAAATATCCACAATCCATATAAGAATATAAAATCAAACCAAACCAAAAACTTAACTATATACACAACTTCACCATCTTAAACTCCTCTCTTTTTTTCTTTTTTTTTTCTTTTTTCAGATTTTTCATTTTTTTTTCATTTTTTTTCAGATTTTTTTCAGTCATATTTATTTATTTATTTATTTTTTGAATTGTCCTCATTCAACTTCTCATCAAAACAACATTTCCATTTACATCTTCCCTTTATTCACACCAAAACAACACACTCATCCCTTCACATAACATAATCCTAAATGCTCAAGTAGGGACAAGGAAAAATATAGATGTAGCTCAATATGTGGCATTCAAATAAAATAGGCAAAAGCTCAAAATGGTTGAACTATAGAATAAAAACATCATTCGGTAAGCTAAAAGGGTCAAAAGGGCTTAAACAAAAATATGCCTTAAATCATTTTCACAAAAAGCACACACCACGTGGTCTCGATATAGATACCAGTGAAAGCTTTGGAATTCCAACAACAATGAACGATACACTCAACAACAAAGTATAAGGCTCAAAAACTCACAAATGATCATATATCCATGAATTAAAAGCATCAACAAATCATTCAAATTCACAATTCAATCAATTCTCAAATCTTATCACTTAGCACATTATGCCAGAATTATATATCAAATATGCACAACAACTCATCAAGGTGGATCAAAGGATCTCAACTACAACTACAACTACTCATAAGAAAGCAATAAACGTTCTAAAGCAATAAAACCTAACATGTAACTACATGATATGCAAAGATAAAGTGTTTCTTGAATCCTCTAAAATAACTCCCCCAAACTTGAATGGAATTCTATGAATCACAAAGAGAGAATAGAATTTCATAGCAAAGGGATCAAGAAACACTCACAAGGCCTCATTGAGGCGGCGGGCCAAAATGGCCCTCATCAATATGCCATTAATGCATTTGAAGGATCATGACCATCATCTCTCGTTGATCCGCCCTCATCTCCATCACCTCGTGCTCCAAATTTGCCATTCTCGCTCCTAGGCTCACAGGGGGAGGAAAAACAAGCCTCTCGACTCCTTGAGTGGAGCTCTCTGGGATATCCATGTGATCATCCCCGACATGGTCATAGGCTTCTTCCTCCTCGACGCTCGGGTGCTCCTCAACACGTGGCCGGACATTCCTTTGAGATCCTCCAACCGCCCTTCGAAATTGCTCTTGCACTTCATTGACGATGGTGACATGTGCCTCACTCACCATCTTAATATTCGTCACGTCGTCATCACTCTCAATGGTGGTCAAGTGAATGTACGGCAATGGGAGGTGGTCGTGTGCCCTTTGCAACAACAAGTATTGGTCGGCCTCACGGCGGACAAAGTTCATCGTCTTGAGAGCCGCCATATTAATCGAAAGAGTCTCACATATGGGGGTCATCGTGCTCAAGTCGACCCCACAATGGATGGCAATATGAGTGATCATGCCACCTACACATATTTGGCCCGACTCCGATATAGCCGCCTCCCACAAATGAGTAGCCACCCACTTCCCGGTGAGCCCGGGCTTGCTCTTGAGCATGCACCAAATCGCCGTGAGCTCACGAAGAGAACATCCGCCCATCTCTCCTCGGGCAAAAATCGTGCTCGCAACCGCCTTTTGCAAATATCGCAACACCGAATTTCAGATCGACGTTGCCTTTGCCAACCTCGGAATGAATCTCAGAGCCGGAGTAGAAGGTGTCCCGGCAATTAAGCTCCAAGCGTCATTGGCATCAAAGGATGAAGGAATCGTTGGATTTTCCGGGGCTTGATAGACCTTCTTCTCCAAATTTTTCACATCGAGGGTATAGTCTCGATTTTTAAGTCGAAACTTCAACAATTTCACCATATGGTCATAGCCCGTCTTCTCCACCTCCAATGTTCTTAAGAACTCCAACGTAAGACCGACATAGGTTGGCCATTTTTCCGTCATCACATACTCCAAGTCGGCTCGTCGAATGAGCTTCCACACGTCATCATAAAGGCCAAGAGCAACAAGAGCCTTGTCATCCATGTATTGAGTAGCTACCATTGGCAAGATGGATAGCGTCTTCCACCTCGCCTTCTCTTCGGCCGTCTTCAATCGAACGTTTAAGCTGCTCAGTTGTATAGCCGCATCCGGTATAAATTTGGCGTCTGAACCCCTTCCTCGGCCTCTTTCTCCCGATCCTCGTGCACGATTCATTATATCCTGAGACAAATAGATAATAAACCAATTCAATCACAAAGCATATCATCCCAATGTAACATCAACATTATCACTATGAAAAAGAATACTCTATAGAAACAAGGTCCTTCAATCACCATCTAAACAACTCAAATATCAATCAAAGTATCATGTCAAGTGACCAAGTGCATAAACAAAACACAATTCAAGCACTTATCCATGAGAAATTCAAATTCAACGGTGCCACCACGTGCTCGATATTTTGCTCAAACCAACTTCTTCAACTAAACTCAACAATAGAAACCCACAAGAACACCATAACATCAAGCAATACAATAACTCCACATTAATAAGATAATAAGCACAAACACATACCGAATTCGTGAAGATAATGCAAAATCCCGAGCCTACTCTCTAGGTGAGTTCAAAGCCTTCTTTTAAGTTCCAAAAGAGAGCAAGGATTGAACAACTATGAGCTTTTAATCGTAAGTGATTTCTTAAGAGACGAATTCAAGGATGAGAAGGCCTAGATTTGCAAAATTTTTTAAAAGTATTGGTGTTCTCGGGTTTATGTAAGAAAGAGTTCGAAATTTCCTAAGGAAAAGTGAAGAAGGATTTATATTTTAAAACTCAGTTGCCGCGACACGGGCACGTGACACGGCCTCTGCGCCCGTGTCGACTCCCGTGTCTCACCCCTGCTACGCTTTCCTTTTTTTTTATCTGACACGGGTCGTGACACGGTCGAGATGCCCGTGTTTATGCCCGTGTCGTACCCCAGAGCATATGTGGTTTCTGTCTATGTGACACGGTCCTTGACACGGCCAAAATGGCCGTGTTAGGTGCCCGTGTCACAACCCTGGTATTTTTTTTTATTTTTTTTAACTAAAAGAAATAAAAACTAACAAAAACAAAAAAAACAAAAACTGTCCTACAATAAAAAAAAAAAACAAGAAAGCAATAAAACCGTTGGGTTGCCTCCCAACTAGCGATAAGTTTAACGTCTTCAGCCAGACGCCTGTTCATAATCGATCACGACTCCTTCAAAGTCATGTAGGACAACTTCTCATTCTGATATGGATAAAACTAGTGCTTGATCCGTTGTCCATTGACTATAAAGGTCTCTCTATCTCATGCAACCAATTCAACCGTTCCTGGTGGCAACACCTTCTTAATCACGAAAGGCCCCGACCATCTCGACTTCAATTTTTCAGGATACAACTTCAATTGTGAGTTAAATAAAAGCACTTTTTGTCCCGGGAGAAATTCCCTCTTGTGAATCATCCGGTCATGCCACCTTTTTGTTCGCTCCTTGTAAATTCTCGAATTCTCATAGCAATCATCTCGCCATTCCTCCAACTCATTAAGTTTAAGAAGCCTTTTCTTCCCCGCCTCATGAAAATAAAGATTAATTTTCTTCACGGCCCATAGTGCTCGATGCTCTAACTCAACAGGGAGATGACACGACTTACCGAAAACAAGCATGTATGGTGACGATCCCAATGGTGTCTTATAGGCCGTGCGATAGGCCCAAAGTGAATCATCTAACTTCAACGGCCAATCTTTTCGATTCGTGCTAACCGTCTTCTCCAATAGGTGCTTAATTTCTCGGTTCGCTACCTCCGTTTGCCCATTTGCTTGCAGGTGATAGGCTAATGCGACTTTATGCTTAACACCATATTTCGAAAGAAGCTTCTCCATCAACTTATTCACAAAGTGAGACCCCCCATCGCTAATCAAAGCTCTAGGGGTTCCAAACCGAGTGAAAATATTCTTCTTTAGAAACCTAAGAACAACAACGGCATCATTGGTGTGCGACAGAATTGCCTCTACCCAACGAGAGACATACTCAACGGCAAGTAGGATATACCGGTTTCCACATGAGGAGGGTTAGGGACCCATGAAGTCAATCCCCCAAACATCGAACAACTCGACCTCGATCACATTCGTCATAGGCATCTCATGCCGCCTCGAAATATTACCCATCCTTTGGCATCGATCACATTGGTTCACAAAAATATAGCATTCTTTATACAAGGTCGGCCAATAAAAAGCACTTTGTAGCACCTTCGCGGCGGTACGAGCGGACCCAAAATGCCCACCTGTCGGTGAAGAATGACACTGCTGAATAATTCCATCCCACTCTTCTTGTGGAACACATCGTCTAATAATCGTATCAGCACACCTCTTAAAGAGAAGAAGCTCGTCCCACATGTAGAACTTCACGTAATGGAGGAATTTCTTCTTTTGATAGAATGACAAGTATGGAGGTAAGACTCCGTCCACCAAATAGTTGACGATGTCGGCGTACCAAGGAAATTTGGCCTCAGTCATGAGGAGTTGCTCGTTTGGGAACTCCTCTTTAATATCTCTCGAAGTGTCATCCTCTTGCCGCTTATACTCAAGTCTCGATAAGTGGTCTGCCACTACACTCTCACAACCTCGACGATCACGAATCTCCACGTCAAATTCTTGCAACAAAAGAATCCACTGAATCAAGCGTGGCTTGGAATCCTTCTTGTCAAATAGATACTTGATTGCCGCATGGTCTGTATGCACGATCGTCTTGGTTCCAATCAGATAAGCCTGGAACTTGTCAAATGCGTAGACTATGGCAAACATCTCTTTCTCTATGGTCGTGTAATTTTGTTGGGTGCCATCAAGAGTTTTGCTCACATAATAAATGGCTCTGAAAAGCTTATCACGTTGTTGGCCCAGCACTGCGCCCACAGCAAAGTCACTCGCATCACACATGATCTCAAATGGTTGAGACCAATTAGGGACCACCAAAATAGGAGAGCTCACCAATGTCTTCTTAAGAGTCTCGAATGCCTGCAAACAATCAGCGGAAAAAATTGAAGGCAATATCTTTTTTCTAATAATTGACTCAAAGGCTTCGAAATTTTAGAAATGTCACGAATAAACCGTCTATAGAAGCCGGCATGCCCAAGAAAACTCCGAATAGCCTTTTCATTTGAAGGGGGTGGAAGCTTCTCAATAGCTGAAATCTTGCACGATCCACCTCCAATCCGACAGATGAAACCTTGTGGCCCAAAACGATGTCGTCTCTCACCATAAAATGGCACTTCTCCCAGTTAAGAACTAAATTAGTCTCTTCACATCTCTGCAAAACTAGAGTAAGATTATGCAGACAAGAATCGAACGAATCACCAAAAACAGAGAAATCATTCATGAACACCTCCATAATATTTTCAATAAGACCATGAAAAATTGCCATCATGCATCGTTGGAAAGTAGCAGGAGCATTACACAAACCAAATGGCATTCTACGAAAAGCAAAAGTACCGTAAGGACATGTAAAAGTGGTTTTCTCTTGGTCTTCTGGGGTTATCATAATTTGATTGTACCCCGAATAACCATCAAGAAAGCAATAATAGTCCATTCTAGCCAAACGATCCAACATTTGATCAATAAAGGGTAAGGGAAAGTGATCTTTACGAGTTGCAGCATTTAATTTCCTGTAATCTATACAAATTGGCCAACCCGTTACAATCCTAGTCGCAATCAATTCCTCTTTCTCATCTTTCACTACTGTCATTCCTCTCTTTTTCGGTACCACTTGTACCGAGCTCACCCACTCACTATCAAAAATCGCAAATATAATCCCAACACCTAACCATTTAAGTACTTCTTTCCTAACAACTTCTTGCATAACAGGGTTCAAGCGTCGTTGGTTTTGCACAGATGGTCTATAATCTTCCTCTAATATTATTTTATGCATCCAAAGTGATGGACTAATACCTTTAAGATCAGACATAGACCAACCTATAGTCGACTTTTATGTACGCAAGACCCTCAACAACTTATCTAATTGTTCAGAAGTAAGAAACAATGATACAATTACCAGATATGTGGAATTTTCACCCAAATATGCGTATGTCAAATGATTTGGCAATGATTTGGACATGACCTCTGACATGACCCCCGACACGGGCCGTGTTTGGGTGTTCGGGTCGTGTCGCTGCCTGTGCTCCAAAAGTCGATTATGATGATCTGACACGGGCCATGTCGTCGTCCGTGTCGCGTTGAGAAAAAAACAAGGCTCTCCCAGGCACCTGACACGACCACATGACACGGGCATGATGCCCGTGTCGCCGTCTATGTCACCTTTGCAGCACTTGTTCTCATTTCTTTTGTTCTTATTCTTGCTCTCCAAACTCAAGGTATCTCCCGGCATGACGACCTCTTGCGTATAATCCAAAGAACACACATAGTCGTATAAGTTAGAATCATTCAACTCAAGAATCGAATTATTAGGAGAACAATATTTATCCAATCCATATTCCAAAGAATCTCTACACAATGCATGATTAAGATGAGTCAGTACACATGAATCTATAGTGTCAAGAAAGTTACAAGGCACATTGTTATCATGAAATTTCATAGTCTTATATATTGAGAATAACACATGCTCATCATTAACACGCAAAGTAAGTTCTCCCTTTTTAACATCAATGAAAGCATCCCCCGTTGCTAAAACCGGTCTCCCTATAATCAATGGTACTTCGTTATCTTCCTCCATGTCCAATACGACAAAATCTACTGGAAATATGAATTTATCAATCTTGACAAGCACATCTTCAACGATCCCCTTTGGATATGTTACCGAACGATCTATTAATTGCAAGGTTACTATGGATGGCTTCATTTCTCCCAATCCTAGCTTCCTAAAAATCGGCAGAGGCATAAGATTAATACTTGCACCAAGATCACATAAAGCTTTACTAAAGAAAATGTTCCCTATTGTGCAAGGCACTGTAAAGCTCCCGGGATCCTTCAGCTTCTGAGGAATCTTGCAATGGACAATTGCACTACACTTTTCGGTCAAATTCACTGTCTCATTCTCCTCAACTCGCCTCTTCTTGGACATCACATCCTTCAAGAATTTCGCATAATTTGGCATTTGCTCCAAAGCCTCTGCAAAAGGAATATTTATATGAATTTTCTTAAAGATATCCAAAAATTTAGCAAATTGAGCATCTAATTTATTCTTTTGAAATCGTTGGGGAAAAGGAAAAATAATAGAAGGTTTATGAGAATCAGAGTTAGAAGTAGATTTAAGCTTCTCAGCCCCTTTATTCGATATGGCACTCGGTTCTTTCTCCAATTCATCACAAACTTCTTCTTCCTATTCGCTTAGCTCTAAGCTCTCATTCATGTTGGCTCACTCTTCTTCTCTTCCGGCATCTTCGGGCCTTCGTACTCCATTCCACTCCGTAGGCGAATAACTTGACATTGCTCCTTAGGATTCAACTCCGTATTGCTAGGGAATTGACCCCTTTGGTGCTGACTCCCTACGACCTTGGCCAGTTGGCCAATTTGCGTCTCTAAATTCTTCATTTGAGCCGCCATTGTCGTAGCCAGTTGAGTCAAATGATTCTCAGTCTTGTCCAACTTCTCTTCATCTTTATTAAAACGAAATTCTATAGGAAAATTTTTTATGATTCCTATTATTCGGCAACGGATTGGAGCGATAATTGCTGAAGTTCCGATTATTGATATAATTAGCCTCTACTAAGGGATCTGGTGGTAATACGTTGCCTTGTCCTCCACTCATCTCATCAGCTCCATTTGTCAAAACATTCAATTTCGTCGTCAATGACGACATTTGAGCCGCTAACTCCTTAATTGGATCAGAAGACGTCACCACCGCCACTCGTCTAATGCTCGACCTCTCGGAAGGCCACTGATAACTATTCACGGCCATCTCTTCCAATAAATTGGACGCTTCCTCCGGTGTTTTAGCCAATAAAGCTCCTCCAGCAGCCGCATCTACAAAGGATCTCGTTTGGCCCAACAACCCGTTATAGAAGAAACAAAGTTGTTGGTCATTTGGAAAACCATGTCGAGGGCATATTCGCAACAACTCTCTAAATTGATCCCACGCCTCGTATAAAGGCTCCGAGTCTTGCTGCTTGAATTGAGTAATCTCGCTTTTGAGTTGCATCGACTTGCTTGAAGGAAAATATTTAAGCAAGAACTTCTGGTTCAACTCCTCCCAAGTCTTAATGCTCCCATCAGAAATCATCGACAACTAACTCCGAGCTTTATCCCTTATAGAGAAGAGAAATAGACGCAGCTATATGGCATCCTCGGAGACACCATTGTACTTGACCAAATCACAAATTTGCAAAAACTGGGTCAAGTGTTGATTCGGATCCTCGGTTGGGTGTCCACCAAATTGTTTGTTCTGCACCATCGAGATATAGGAGGGCTTCAACTCGAAATTATTTGCATTGATGGGTATATGCGCAATCCCACCAAAATTCTTATTAAATTCAGGCCGAAAGTGGTCATGAATTGCTTGCTTATGTTGTTCTTGCTCTGCCATTGTGCACTTAGAATTGCCCCTTCTTTTCCCAGTTGTTGCACTATTGCGTCTAGAGAATGCTTCAACTTCGTCAATCAAGGGTTGTAGTGGTGCACTTTTAGAACGAGTTAACATACACGTCCTGAAATCAAGAATAAGAGAGATTATGTCACCAACAAAAAAAAAATATAAATTAAAATTTTCAATACCTATCCTAATATTGATATAAATAAATATATTAGTCCCCGGCAACGGCGCCAAAAACTTGTTCGCCTATATTTTTAAAGCCCGACCGCAAGTGTACAGCTTCACTCGTAGTATATGGCAAGCAAGGTCGTATCCCAAGAGACCAAATAATTAATATATCAAGTACTAGATTATGATAATGTCAACTTTATTTAGACGATCGTAATTGGATGGATTAGCTAAACTAAGAAAATAAATCACAGAGAATAAAGCAAAAATAAAGAAATAGCTAGAAAAACACGTGAGAAAATATATGCGGACGATAGATTCTAAGACGTTGGGTTCAATTAATAGTTAGGATTCCTTCAAAGATATCACAATTAAATGTTTTCTTTATCTACCCTATAAGACGATCACAAATTTAGCTTATCGTCCCTCTCGAGATCAATAAAACCTTAGATTAAATCACATATATTAGCGTCTCCACTCAACACATGCAATTCAACTCCAAAAAGATTAAAAGATCTAAAATCCTCACAATTACCTACTAATCTCTCGATTTAAGCATGTAAATTGTGTCAAATATTAAATACCTAATATTGCACTCATCTCTCGAAATATAAACAATATTGTCAAACATGTAAAAGAATTGATCAAGTTCTAAACATGGAATAAGAACAAAATATTTGAATAGGGTTCAAAAGAAAATCAATTAATTATAAATAAATCATCCAAAATCCCAACATATTAATCTACTACCAAGTCTTAGAATCAATAAATCTAGCTACTCATGTTTGAATTCAAACACATAGACATATTAGAAATCGACATGATCAATAAAAGTTCAAGAGGAAAGAAGAAATAAAAACTAGGAATCTCGTTGATCTTTTAATCTCCTTGATCCCTTCGTAGTTGATCCTCTTTTTGCTCCTCAATTGCTTCTCTTGTGTGTTCTAAGGCTCTTCTCCTTGCGTATTCCCGTTCTAGGACTCAAAATAAGGTAAATATGCATTTTTATATGTCCAAAAGTCCTCTCCTTATCCAAAAAGGAAACAATTAAAAATCAGCATTTGCACGCGACACGGCCAGACTGCCCGTGTCACTGGCCGTGTCGCAGCCCGTGTCGCATAAACAACTTCAAAATCATTCAGTTAGGTGACACGGCCACCTGACACGGGCATCATGCCCGTGTCAATGCCTGTGTCACACCCCAGCATGTACACTTTGTCCGTTTTACTTGTTTCTTCCATTTTTCTCACACGTGCATCAATCCTTCATCATCCTCGGGGTCCTAGGTACTCCACGTGCGCCTCCAATAGCCACAAGCTCTACAAATATGTGAAAATATCTACAAAACAAGCACGTGTAACACCTTTCCAACAAGTAGAGAATTAAAGCACAAATATGCAATTTATACACCAATAATGCGATGAATATGCTCTAAATCCTATATAAATATGGTGTAAAATCACACATGAACAGTAGCCAAAATTTTAAATATGAGTTTATAAACAACTGGACATAAGTTGATGGGTCTGTATTGGGTTATAGTTGTTGGGTTCTCACATTTAGGGATCATGGTGAGAATGGTATGGTTCCACTATTTGAGGAAAATGCCAGATGAACAGAAACTTAGTATAGCAGCCCACATATCTTTCTTTATAACTGGCCAGAAGTGTTGGTAAAAAGGGGCACATTAGTTTAAATCAACATAATGTTAGTTGAAATCAACATTAGCTTTTTAAAATTGAAATGCGCATTAGTTTTAGGTTTCGATTTGTGTTGGGAGACTGTTCACACTGCACAATAGTAGTGTTTGAAAAATTGCACAAAAGTTTTCGATTCGAGCTTTTTATAGGTCGGTACGATTATTTGTTTTTAACTTTTTACTTTTAAATTTCAGTTATATCGTTTCGATGTCGGCTTGATTTTTTAAATTATTTTTGTTATATATTAGTTACTTTCAACAAAGAATAATATAAAATATTAAAAAAAAAATTATAAAACCAAATATAGTGTCATAGAAGATAGATGCACTTGAGGTGCACATTACTGTCAGACAGACTGCACTATAACGATTGAACTATATAAACAATACTATGTTGTTATGTATACATTTTAGGTATTTACAACAAAGAATAATATAAAATATTAAATAAAAATATTAAATATAATAATTATATTTTTTATAATATAAATTATAAATTATTTCGTTTATTTAGATTATTTTATTTAACTTATTAAATAAATAGACTATTTCAATTTAACTTGGTTTGTTGCAATTCCTTAAAAAATATTTGTACGTGGAATGCACATTTGTGTTAGACAGAAAGCACATTGTTGAAGGTCAAATTGCACTATAGCGACCAAATCAACTGATCTATATAAATAAATATTGTTTTTTTAACATATGTATTTTAGATCGTTACATTCAAAAAATAAAATAAAAATTAAATAAAATTTTTGAAATACTAAATATATTTTAATAATATAATTTTTTTAATAAAAATTTTTTATAATTTAAATTATAAATAATTTTTTTATTTTTATTATTTGGTTAACTGCTCAAATAAATAAATTATTTCGATTTTAACTTGGTTTGTGACAACTCATTAAAAAATACTAGTACAGATCCCGTGCGATGCACGGGGTGCACAAAATTAAGGTCATTTATCAAGTCTTATAATTATATAAATGAATAAAAAAATGTACGGGATATATGTAGTACGTGACCTGTAATAGGTCAAAATGTGAACACGGGTGATGCACGGTATGCACAATTTTAAGCTCATTTATTAGTACAAAGTCGGTGCGATGCACGGGGTGCACAATTTTCTAGTATATGTTATAAAATACATACCGTATGCACGGGACATAAGCACTAAATGAGTTATTTCCACAGAGCTTGCCCGTTAAGTAGCTCCTGAACACAGGTGCACAATTTGTAGTACGTACTATAAAATCAGAACAAATTTCCATACATTAAGATAATAAATAAATCTTTTTTTTTTAGTAAAGATTTTACGTATTTTTTTTACTTATCGGATGTTATGGGATTTATTTTATTAAACCGATTTTATGGGATTTAATACAAATTCAATTAGAGGATTGAACAAAATTAGAAAAGATTTATATACAATTAGATAATAAGAAGAAATTAGATAAGGAAAAGAAAAAATTAGATAATGAATTTTGAATCTACCTTTTTTTAGTATAGATAGAATTTACGTACAAATTTTGATTTCACCGATTTTATGAGACTTGTTTTCACAAAATCAAAGACGAACACTGAAGACTGTTTCTATTAACATTTACACTATGTATTTAATTTTTTTTTTTTTGTCAAAATATTCTTTTTAAGTGTGATATATAAATATTAAAAATACTTAAAATATTTTATAACATCTATAAAAGCATCTAAAATATTCTATATTATTCACAAATAATGTTTGAAGCTACCTAAATTTTTCTAAACTACCCATAAGGAAAATATGTATAAAAATTCTTCATTTAACCTCCATATATGAATATATATATATAGAGAGAGAGAGAGAGCAAATGTGTAAAAAATTTTATACAAATAATATTTAAAAGTATCTAAAATCTTAGTAATTAGACAGGTGAAATTTAGATTTTTAAAAAATCTATATAGATAATGGATTTATAGTAGTAATTAGACTTTTATTTATTTACCTTTAAAGTTGTTACGATAGAGGGATGTGATTTTTTTTTTTACTCGTGGAGATGGAATTTTATAAGCTGGGTTATGAAATTTTTCTTAAACTCATCCATATCTATGCGATGAGTTTTTTAAGCTGGGTATATAGATTCAAAATGTAAAAAAAAAAAAAGAACTTTCATAAATCATTTGATTTGGTATTTTCGGAGAGCTTCATTAATTTAAAAATTTAAAATAAATAAATAAAAAAAGTACAACTGAAAAAGTTATAACCAATTGTATGGAGAATTAAACTAAATCCAATTTTGTAGGATGCATTAAATATTGATTAGATTTTATATTTAAAATAAAATAAAAAATAACTGGAATAGTTTTACGTGTTGCAATATTTTACATTTAAAAAAAATAAAAAATCTTCTTTTACGTATTGCATACCAACATTTTAGGAAATACAAGGATATTCATAAATTAATATTGCATATGCAATATTTTAGAAACTAATTACATGCTAATTTGATTTGCATACCAAAAATATTAGATGCATTAATTAAATGTTTGATAAAAATAGCAAATCATTAATTAGGGTTGACTATTCTACATACTACATTTAGTAAATAGTATAACTTTTAATATAAGTATAGATTTGTATTTTGAATGCACATTTGTGTTAGACACAAATGCACATTGCTGATTGTCAAATTGCACTATAGCGACCAAATCGACTGAACTATATAAACAATTTTGATTTTTTACATATGTATTTTAGGTCTTTACATTAAAAAAATAATATAAAAATTAAATAAAGATATTGAAATACTAAATATATTTTAATAATATAATTTTTTTTACTATTGAGATTAATTCGGTTAAATCAAATAAATTATTTTGATTTTAGATAAATCATTAAAAAATAATTGTACTTCTAGTACACATTAGTGTTAGACGAGTTTCACACTAGCGATTAGTGACTGCCCAAATTTCACTCTAATCAAAAATCGACTGAACTAAAATTGTTGGTTCAAATTATATAATTTGATTTGAGTATATGTTTTTAATTTTTTAAACTTACAGTTATTTTGGATTGAAGTCGACTTTATTTTTAAAATAACCGAACCAATCGGTCTAAATTTTTCAGTTTAAAATTTTATATTTCAGTTCAATGGTATGTTTTTTTAGTTGATTAATCTCGGTCATAGTGTGCATGCATGAAGCAAAATTGTTAAAATTCATTATTATCATTGTGCATTTAGTATATTTTTTATAAATTATAAATTAGATCCATGGATCAAATTAAATTTCATAAAATTCCATAAATTTCAATTAAGCCCATTGAAGATGACAAATTCTTAAATACATGCCCGTCTCTTGAAAATAGTATCTGAGTATTATTATAAAAAAAAAATAAGTATAATTATTATTATTATTTTGTATGAACATATAAATATATGTGTTGTAAAATTATTTACGTTAATATAAACGAGTCAACGGACTAATATTTTGTTAATTTTTTTTTTTAAATTTCTAGTGTTGCAGCAAAGTCGGGAGAGGTTATGAAGCTAGCGGAGAGCTACGTCCGAGCGACTGCGTCTTTCAAGAAGATTGGGGCTGCTACTTATGTTACGCGGTTGATCGATGGGTCCCTCTGACCTCGAGCTGGGTTAAAGTCAATACGGATGGTGCGTTTCGACAATCCACGAGCTTGAGTAGTGCGGGTGACTTGATTAGAGATGAGATGGGAAGGTGGATTGAGGGCTTTCTTATGAATATTGGGGCCTGCACGATCACGGGAGCCGAGCTATGGTTGCTTTTCCAGGAGTTAACAATGGTGTGGGACCGGGGACACCGACAACTTATCGTCGAGATCGATAGTCAATGCGTCATGACCATGGTATCCAACACGGAGGGAATTAGTGGACATCATGGGGCCTTGGTGCGAGCTATTCAAGAGCTACTTCAAGGAATTGGTCAGTTCGACTAAACACGCTCATCGAGAGGCGAACTTTGTGGCGAATTTTCTGGCGGGTTTGGCGGAGTCCTATCCTATCGGGCTACACCGGCTCTCTTCTCCCCCCCGGGAGTGGGAGAGTGGCTTACGCATGATAACATCGGGTGTCATACCCCCGACAAGTCCTAGCTTAAACCTTTGGTCTCCTTTATTGTACAAAAAAAAAAATAATAATAATTTTAATTTACAAACCCGTCCGTGCATCGCACGGGATACTTACTAGTTATGGTATCAAACATAATCAACTATCTTAAATAATATAGCATATACCAAATATAATTATAGTATGTCTGAGCCTATTTATTTGAAAAAAATAATTATATTAATTTTTATCCGAGCCAAAAGACGAAACATGAAATGTTGTCAAGTAAAATTTCGAAGCAAGCGAGCCAACCATTTAGGCTCAACACATTTTGAAATTATACATAGTGAGAAGGAAAGACATGCATTAGTTGGGAGAGCCATAGAAGACTTGAAAAAGGGATTAACGTTGATGTGGGCATATAGGGGTGAGCGTGGGTCGGTACGGTTCGAAAATTGATAAATCTCCAGAACCGTAAATTCGATCTCCAAAACCGTACCAAAAGATCGGTTCGGTTCAGTTCGGAGATTTTTATTTTTCGGTTCGGTTCGGTTCGGTATTTGGGACTATTGGGACGGTTCGGTTCGGTTCGGTATGGTTTGGTTCGGATCTTCGGAGATTTTTTATTTTTTTAAATTATTTTTGAATGACTACCTAGTTATATTTTAATTTTTATATGCTTAAAAAAACAACATTCATCAATAATTCATCATATTGAAGATTTTATTTTGAAATCAATTCTAGAAGTAAATCTAAATTTTAGTTATTTTATTTTATATATGTTTTAATAAAACCAAAATTCATCAGTACTCCTGTTTGTTATGTTTTTGTGCTTATTTTTATGTGTTTATTGTGTTATTGAGTCGTTTTTAGGTTCATTTTAGTGTCATCCGGTCCATTTTGTCGTTTCCGTGTGTTTTCGTGTTTTTTGTTTTATTTTATATTTTGGCGTGCTTGTCCGTGTTATTGTTGCATTTTCAGGTGTTTTTCCCGAGGATGATAAGGAGAGTCGAGATACTCCAAAGTCAATCCCGAGTCATTTCGAGCCATTCGAACGAACAATTTCCGGTCGAGTTCTTAGTCGAGCCGGGACGCGTGCTGCCCAATACTCACGACCACGCGGCCCAAGCCGCGCACTCGCGGATGCACAGCACGCATGCTGCCACGCGCACGTCCATGCCCGCTGAACACAACTCGCGAGCTCGCGCTGAGGCCCGCGACGTCGCGAGTGTCCCAGCTGCTCGCGCATCACCAACACCGCGCGCCCGCGGAATCTGCCGCGCAGTCGAGAGCGCACACACGCCCAACGCACGACCGAACACCCGCTCGCCTTGCCCACACTCGCGATCACGCAGAAATGGCTGCGACGTCGAGAGTGCTGCCTGCCCCACTCGCGCCCTCGCGGCTACTCTTGCGAGCTCGAGAGTCTGTCGGCCCCCAACGCACCGCACGCTCGCGGCCTCGCGGATCTGGTCGCGCCGTCGAAAGTGCCGCGTCCCGTGCCTGCTGTGCTGCCCAACGCCCGCGTGCTCGCGAATTTTGCGGCGACATCGAGAGTGTCTCATTAAGTGTGCGTTTTTCTAGTGTGTGTTTGGAGTGGACTATAAATATTTTTGTTCCTTTGAATTTTGAGGAGAATTCTCTCATTTTTCACTTTTCCTCTTTGGGAAACTAGCTTATTTTTTATTTTTGCTCTCTAGATTAGGAGCTTATGCTATTTTCCGGGAGATTTTCCGGCGACTTCGGTTTCGTTCAAGTTTCGAGCTTTTGACTCCGTTTTTCATCGTCTACGCAATGGGAGATTGAGTATTTAATTTTAAAGCTCTTTACTTCATTTTTTGCTCTGGTTTTACTTATAATTTTCATTAGAGTAAATTGGATTTGATTGATGATGGTGGAAATGCTTGAACTTGATTGCTTGCTTGAGTAGATAGAGCCGTTAATTACTTGTTGATCTCGACTAGACGACTAGGGTTAGCAATCTAATGCTCGTAGCTCGTTTATTCCGTATGTCGATTGATTATCATCCCGATATGGTTATGGCATGAGACTCCAGTGATCTAGTTTGCGAAATGCTCGCCTTTTGATCTTGCTTTTAGTTAATCTCTCGTTTTTGAATGCTCGTTTAGTGTTAATCAACCATCCAACCAATTGCTTAAATGTTTAGGACTTTATTTTCCCCTTTTTGTGATTTGGACGATCATTTAGTAGACAAAGCTCCGAATAGCCTTCCCTCGAGATCGACCCGAGTCGGGTAACTCGGTTATCCTTTGCCCATCATATTTATACCAAACAAATGGCGCCGTTGCCGGGGAGGGCAAGTAGGACGCCTAGTTTGCTATTTGATTGTCTCTTTTTCTTGTGTTTCTCTTGATATTTGTGAATCTTGGTTAATTTCTGTGTTTCTCTTTATTTCTCTTGCTTTTGTCGTTTATTTGTTTTTGTTGCTTGTTTCTTTATCTCGCTTCCCATTGATATGTTCACCGTGTATAGTTGTTGTTTTTGTTTATGCGAGGTAGACGAAGGCGTGCACCCCGAGAGGAGACTCCATCAATCGACCTTTTCGTTGAACTCAACATAGACGAGCCTCAACCGGAATCCGAATCAATGGCGAACCAAGAAGATCAACTTCCACAACCTCCCCCGAACATGAGGTGCTTCGCACGACCTATTATTGGAGACAACACCTCGTGCCTCGTGCTCGGGGAGGCGGCCCGAAACTATGATCTCAAGACCATCCACCTAAACCAACTTCCATCATTCTACGGCTTAGCACAAGAAGATGCCCTCAACTTCATCCGAGACTTCTATGAAACCGTCAACACATTCCCACTCTAAGGCCTAACCGAGAACCAACTCCGAATGAGGTGCTTTCCATATACCTTGAAAGACCGAGCCAAGACTTGGTTCATGACTTTGCTTCCGAGCTCGCTCGATACGTGGGAAGCCGTCAACGAAAAGTTCATGAGCAAGTACTACTCTCATCAAAAGACCACCGACCTCCGGACTCAAATGGCTAGCTTTAGCCAAAATATCGGTGAGACTTTCCACGAGGCTTGGGAACGATTCAGGGGCTATCAACTCCAATGCCCACATCATCACTTTTGCCTCGGTGTGCTCAACCAATTCTTCTACGATGGTCTCCACCAAACTCTTCAATATATGGTCGATCACGCGGCCGGTGGAGACATAGGGAGCCACACGGAGGAGGAAATCTACAATTTATATGAGATGTTGAGCGAAAATTCGCAAAGGAAGAGCGTTCGTAAGAGGCCCCCGTTAATGAAGCTACTCAAACTACCGGGTCCTCGAATGATGCCGTTCTTGCCAAGCTTTCCTCGTTGGAGGAGGAATTAAAGCAATTTCGACTAAGGGATGCAAAATCGACCTAAGTTGTGATGGCCGAGGTGTGCAGTTGTTGTGGAGAGGCCGGCCATGGAGGCCACGTGTGTCCGAATTATATGGTGCCGGCCTACGACCCAAATCTTGAAGGAGTCCCCTACGACATCAATGCTATTCAAGGGTACGCCCCCCGGGTCCAAAACGATCCTTACTCGAACACCTACAATCCCGGGTGGCGAAACCACCCCAACTTTTCGTGGAGGGACCCGAAAACCACCTACCCACCCCAACCGGCACCACAACAAGCCTATTCCCAACCTCAACAATATGCTCCACCGAACAACCGACCACCGTTCCAACTGAGACCCGAATTCCAAGGCTATCAACCGAGGCCCGAGTTTCAAGGATATCCACAAGGGCGTGGAGGCTTCATTCCGAGGAAACCTTTGCCACCTCCACCCGAGCCCGAGAGGAATACTAATGGAGAGTCCTCGGATACCCGGATCGAAAGCCTAGAGAAGTGTCTTCAATCATTGCCCTCTACCGTCTCTACTTTGCACGACACCGTCAAGGGAGTGCCCTCGATCCAAGCCTCTCTTAAATGCCTCGAGACTCAAATGGGGCAACTCAGGAGTTCCATCGGAGAAATCCAAAGGAGCAAAATGAAGGACAAGCTCCCGAGCCAACCCGAGCACTTGAATTCCATCACGGTCTTGAGGAACGGTAAGATGATTGATTATCGTGTGGAGATGCCCAAAAAAGATGAGGTTGTTGAAGTTGTTATTGATGAGGATAATGATGAGCCGGGTGAGAAAGTTGATGTTTCGAAAGGGAAAGCCGTTGTTGACGTGAGGATTGAGAAGGAGAGTTGGAAGAATGATGCCCGTGAGGCTTTGCACAAGGCGGATGAACCTTACCGACCACCGGTGCCCTTCCCGAGCCGTTTGAAAGATACAAAGAAGGAGCGTCAATTTCAAGATCTTTTTTACATGCTCTCGAAGGTAAACGTGAGCCTCCCACTTCTAGACGTTATCAAAAACGTGCCGGCATATGTTCAATTTTTCAAGGACTTAGCTTCGAAAAAGCGGAGGTTCGTGGATAATGAAAAGGTGATGATTTCCGAGGTAGCATCGACTACCATACCTCGAAAAGAGTGTGACCCGGGAGCCTTTGTCATGAAGATTACATTCGGGAATGGAAAGACTACAACCGGGATGCTCGACTTGGGAGCCGGTATCAACCTCATGCCCTATTCTATCTATAAGCAATTGGGTTTGCAAGGGCTTAAACCGACTCGGATGAGCCTCCAATTGGCGGACCGTACCTTACGGGAACCGAAGGGCATTATTGAAGATGTGTTGGTCAAAGTGGGCTCGATTGTTGTACCGGTTGATTTCGTAGTCCTTGACGTTGGGGATGTCCCGAACACCGGGAAGGAGCACACGATTTTGCTTGGTCGACCCTTTATGGCGACGACCAACACCATTATCGACGTCAAGGAGGGACGAGTCACTCTCTCGGCTCATGGAGAGATTGCTACCTTCACGATGAACAACTCCCAGGAAGCTCCACCAAAAGTTGGCCAATGCTTGTTTGTGGAGGACATCAACAAAGAGGTACATTTCAACTCTAAGCTTAAATTACCTAATGAGAATGGTTTTGTAGGCAAGATGAATGTTGTGAAGTTGGAAAAGAACGTTAATGATGATCTTGAGGTGAAACTTGAGGGTTCAAGCAAGAAAATCGTAGTTGGAGGTGTTCGTAAGTCAAAACCGGGCAAGAAAAGGGCGAAAAAGAAGCCTAAGGATGGAGATGCAAAATCGAGAGATAGCCCACCAAGTTCGAACGATAATGTGATTTCCGGGGTTTGGAAATTCACGAAAAATGGGATGAAGTTTGAGAGGGGTGAGGAGTTGAAGAAGAAACCCCCGACATCCCCGAGGAGTAGGTGGGCGAATGTGTTCGGCGACGAGTCCGAAATTGAGGATGAAGGGGCTCGTCAAGCTATGCCCAGATGATCGATGAATGGAAGGGAAAGTCGAGCTCACGACTATAAACCGAGCGCTTCGTGGGAGGCAACCCACGTTTTTGTTTTCATTTTTCTCTTCTTTTTCTTTTATATAAAAAAAATAAAATCGAGAACTCGTGCCGACCTGCTCGGCAATCCCGACTTGTTAGAGCCGAGCCAAAAAAAAAA
>CACSLK010003174.1:5361463-5373883 GCA_902706635.1 Striga hermonthica
AACACTTTAACTTAAAATGAACTTACGGCCATAACATAAGTCGAGGACGACTATACCTTCGTAAATACTCACCGGAATATCAAAATTGAACGAGCCCTTGCGCGTGCGTCCGGTTATGGCCGTGCGGTACCCCGTCAATCTGCCGTGCGATGCGATGGAGAATTTAGGGAATTTACTTGAACTTATAGCTGCTGAATAGGAAATATTTGGAGAGGAAATATGCTGATTGGTTCCCTACCTTATTTTACCATGCAGGCTGCATTGTTGCCTATTGCTACCACTGAAGGCTTGGAAAAAAGAAGCCGTGCATTTATCTGGGGCGGGCCTGATGCGAAAAGGAGTATGCACTTGGTCGCCTGGAAAGATGTTTGTAAAACTAAAGAGGATGGTGGGCTGGGAATAAAAGATCTCCGGAAAATGAACTACGCTCTGCTCATGAAAATGGGGTGGTGGCTGTTAACGAGGAGCAACTACCTTTGGGCGCGACTTATGTGTGCAAAGTATAAGTTCAAGCTCCCGGATGGGATGGCTAGTCCACGGTTCCAGAAGGGCTCTCCGCTAATGCAAGCTCTTTGCAGGATTTGGCCAGAATTGCTGAAATCTGTTAGATGGAAAATTGGTAACGGGGCTACAGTGCGATTTTGGATTGATCCATGGGTAGGCTCGCTAGGCCCGCTGCTTAATTACGCTTCATCCCGGCCCTCGGAAAATTCTATTAACTCGAAGGGTGCGGAGTTTGTGGACAACCGGGGTTAATGGCGGTGGGACTCTTTTCATATGATTTTGCCTTCAGCAGCAATTATGACCATCGCCGGGATTCCTCCGCCTCGCGAGACGGCTGGAGTTGATCGACTGGTATGGGGACCAACCCCTGATGGCCAATTTACGACGAGATCGGCCTATAAGGAAATTACCCACACTACGAGAGACCCGAACCGGGCCCTCTGGAAGCAAATATGGAGATCACCGGCGCCGCAACGGGTCCGTTCCTTCTTGTGGTTGGCTGCCAAAGACCGTCTATTGACAAACAGTGAGAGGGTTCGGCGGCATATTGCCACGTCGGCCGATTATGGAGCATGTGGTACGACTGAATCCACATTGCAAGTGTTGCGGGATTCTCCAATTACCAAGAATATGTGGACTTGGCTTCTTCCACCTGGTACAGCGAGCAGGTTTTTTAACATGACTCTTAAGCATTGGGTGTGTTCTAATATAAGTAGGGCATCTTGGGGGCAGCACACAAACTGGGGCAGCATCTTCGCTTTAGCTGCTTGGAGTGCTTGGCGTTGGCGTAATAACAGGATATTCAAGGGCCAGTCTATTGGAAGTGAAGCTCGATGCTCAGAAATCTTTAGCCGCGCAGAGTCTTACACAAGGGCGATCGAGGCGTATGTAAGGGTGGGTGCGAGTGTGCATGTTCCGCGGCTAATAAAATGGGCCCCGCCGGACTCAGGTTGGGTTAAAGTCAATTCGGACGGAGCCCTTGACAGAACAACGGGTCTATGTAGCGCAGGTGGATTGATTAGGGATGCGAAGGGTAGTTGGATTGAGGGCTTCGTCATGAATATTGGGCCCGACACAGTTACAGGAGCGGAATTATGGGGTCTATTCCAGGGGATTCAACTAGCTTTGGAGCTGGGCTTTAGACAAGTCGTGGCGGAGGTCGATAGTCAATGTGTGACGACTATGGTTTGCGGGCCTGAAGATGATTTCGACGTTCATGATTCACTTGTTCGGGCAATACGCAGCCTGGTGGAGCGTGAGTGGAGCATTCGGATCTTCCATGTTCATAGAGAAGCCAATTTTGCGGCGGATCACTTGGCGGCGATAGCGGCTTCGGCCCCGTTAGGTTTGCAACGGATTGTGTCACCGCCTCAAGGAGTTGAGGAATGGCTCAATTACGATATTAAGGGGGTGGGGCACCCACGTTGTGTTCTAGCTTAGAGTGCTCGGGCCTTTGGCCTACTTATTGTACCAAAAAAAAAAAATATGATATTTCATAATATAAGTATGTAATTGTTAATGAAGTACGCGATGTTTTTAAGAAATTTAACATGCATATTCAGAACTTTAGATAGAATTGAATAAACCTAAACATGTAATTATATCAGTTCATAATACGAATATTTTCATTAATTAAGTTGCATATAAAAGTCTTTCCCTATTCTTGATATATGTGTCTTTCCCGTCAACCTCTCAAATTATGTATTCGTCTTTGCCTATGATTTTTTTTCCTCTCTCGCGTCTATCGTATTCTCATAAGCCTTTGTTGTTGAGAGCTATATATCCGTATGGGCGGAGAAAGAAGAGCATGTAGTACCATTTATAGGAGGAGACCTAAAATAATAATCTCACCAACATTCCTCATGTTCTTATATGCTAACTTACTGCCCAAGTCAAACATTCTATATTGCCCTAGTTCTGCAATTGTGTCTGCGATTGGAGTGTTCCCCTCGGTCGGGCGATTGGAGTGTACCCCTCGATCGGTCTCGGTTTTTTGGTGGGGCCTTAGTTGGGGCTTTGGGGCTCTGGTTGTTGGTGGTCTGCATGGTGTTGGCATGTTGGGAGGTGTGAGATTCAGTGGGTGGGCGGGGCTCTGACGGATGCGGCGTTTTTGCGTCGGGGAAGTTGGTGTTGTTGGACCGAGCCGCTCTCTCCTTTCGCTTCTCTGGTATTGGGACGGGGGGTCCGGAACACTCGAGTTTGACTAGTGGTGTTAGACGAGTTCGGCTGGTGTAGGGAGCTGGTCTCGTTGTTCTCTCGATCGGAGGCGGGGTTGGTTCAAGGATTGGTTCGGGGCTTAGTTTCGACTTCTGTATAGGCAGTTTCACAGTTTTAGTAGCGGTTCCACGGGCTCGGGATCTTCCTTGGATCGATTGTTCCTCTGCTGGCTGGGCCTGTTTGTATGCTGGGGAAGGGCGTTGATATATAGTTGTATTATTTTTCTTCTGTTTGGTGTCGTCTATGTTTGTGTGGTCGTGTCTTGTGTTTGTTGTTTTCGTTAGGTGTTTTTGGTTTGGGTCGTTGGCCCCTGTATCGTGTGAGTCCGGCTGTGTTCGGGAATTATCCCTTGGAAATCGTTCCTATTCTCCCGTGGGGTGCTTTGTGTTGTTTTGTTTGTGTTTTAGTGTTGATTGCGTCTGAGTCTTATTTTGATTTCTAGCTTGGCTAGCTGCGGTTCTAGGCTGTCTCTGACCTGTCTTCCCACTTTTTCAACCGTTGGTTGTATTATTCAGCTATGTGTTGTACTTTGCACATTTGTGCGTTTTGATTTTTAATATTTCTATCGTTCTGGAAAAAAAAAATTGTAAATATCAAATGAACTGAAATATTTTATTTAATGCTTATTTAACAAAAAAATATTCTCAAGTTATCCATAAAATAAAATATAAACGTATATATGAAAAATGTATTCGGTATAAAATAATTTAAAATAGTAACTGGTAGTTTATTCATGGGTCTAAGAATTTTAAAACTAAAAAATAAAAAATTTAAATACACAATAATTTTGAGGATTAAGTATAACTATATTTAAATGATAAACAATGGGTCATTAGTCCAACTTCCATAAAAATTATTAGATTTTAAAGAATGAAAATTTATTATAATATATATTATTATAATAATGGCACACCAATGAGTCATCGGTCGAAATGCCATGAAAATTATAAGTTCAAAAAGAAAATCCAAAATATCTATAATACACATTGGTATAAATAACGATGACAAATAGACGGACCATCTATCGAATTATTCATATAAATTCTTAAAATAGAAATAAAAAAATATTTACAATAATATTATTATCAAGTATAATGATAAACCAACAAGTCATGTGAAATAACGATGTACATAGTTTGATTAGGAAAAAAAATTTAAATGTATATTCTATAAATTGTAAAAATAATAAGTGTCGAACTTTCATATAAATTACTAAAAAATAAAAATATTAATAACATAAACTATTATAAATTATAAAACTTAAATTAATTTTTATCTAAATAAAAATTAGTGAATTTTATAACATAAAAATAATATATATATATATATATATATATATATATATATATTGCATTCTTTTTAAATTAAGTATTGGTATATAATATTTACCATAATTGTATTTTAATTTTTACCTTCTGTTATATAAGAATAGAAATAATATATCCTAAAAAGGTATGAGTAAGAAAATGGAGAAATAAGTACTTTTGTTAGTATTATAAAATGCTGATTTTTTAATATATTAAATTTTCCTTGTTCATTAATTCTAAACAGAAACTGTTTCTGATCATGTCTTTATTGAAGGAACTCAATGTTTCATGTTCTCAGACACCCACTGTGTGGGTGGACAATCTCAGCACCATCTCCCTATCATCTAATCCAGTCCTACATGCCCGCACAAAACATATAGAAATCGACCTGCACTTTGTTAGAGACCTTGTAGCCAAAGGCATACTGAAAGTCATGCATGTTCCCTCAGCAGATCAGGTAGGAGATATTTTTACCAAACCTCTCTCTCAGCAAGCCTTCTCTCGGTTCAGAAATTTACTACAACTTCGACCTGCAACCTCCTTTGGCTTGAGGGGGGATGATAGCACACATGCAGCCCATGCATGCACAAATGAGCTGCAGACATGTCAGCACAAGAAGACACACAAGACTGAGACCGATCAACAAGGGTATGGATGAACAAGATTCAAAGAAGAAGGATCACATGCATGGAGAGCCGTTAGATTGATATTAGCTGCAATATAAATAGATGTTACCACTTTTGTAACCTAGAATATTAATGGAAGGAAGAAATAGAAAAGTAAGCTTGCATGAATATGGATGATTCTTTTTGATCTCCTTCTGCACATTATTTCATGTCTTTCCTTGAAATGTCACCTATCAATTACTCTAACAATAATACACATTGGTATAAATAACGATGACAAATAGACGGATCATCTATCGAGTTATTCATATAAATTGTTAACATAGAAATAATAAAAATATTTACAGTAATATTATTATCAAGTATATGATAAACCAACAAATCATGTAAAATAACGATGTACAATTGTACATAGTTTGATTAGGAAAAAAAATTTAAATGTATATTCTATAAATTGTAAAATAATAAGTGTCGAACTTTCATATAAATTACTAAAAATAAAAATATGTATAAGATACACTATTATATATTATAAAACTTAAATTAATTTTTATCTAAATAAAAATTAGTGAATTTTATAACTGAAAAATAATATATATATATATATATATATATATATTGCATTCTTTCTAAATTAAGTATTGGTATATAATATTTACCATAATTGTATTTTAATTTTTACCTTTTGTTATATAAGAATAGAAATAATATATCCTAAAAAGGTATGAGTAAGAAAATGGAGAAATAAGTATTTTTGTTAGTATTATAAAATGCTGATTTTTTAATATATTAAATTTTCTTTGTTCATTAATTCTAAACAGAAACTCTGAAAATCCCTCCTTATATATTAATTCAAAACGTGTTAAGCCTAGGTGGCAGATTCTCACGCTTCGGATGCTGACATGGCGAAAATCTATGCTTCGTGATTTTGCTTTTATATTATTTTTGCTCTGAAGTTAGGTTTGATATTAGACATAAATAACTTCACATATATTCATTAACTCAACACCCATGTTGTACATAGTTATTAGTACTAGTAATAACTATTTTACAACGGATGAATAAAACATATAAATCATATCCGAAACTGTCATATATATATATATCATAAAAGTACAAGAAAAAATTACAAAAACTATTATTAATATTCAAAATCATTTTTATACTAATCGATATTATTTCATTGTTTTAAGTTACATAATTTATCATTATTGTTCTGTGCATGACATATTTGTTGTTTCACCAAATGTCATTCAATCATTTGAATTAATGAAAACCGTGGGACCTATTGCCTTTTCATTTGAGCGAAATTACCCACGTTTAATTTTAATAGAAGCACATTTTATTTGAACGAATTACTCATTGTTTATTCCGACAATTGATAAAGTAGACTCAATCGTAGCGTGAAAAAGCTAGCGAACTGAAAAGCTTTTCCAATAGCTCAAAGCATGTGTCATATCATATGTGAACTGATTTTGTTACTGCAAATAATAAACCATGCTGCTAACTTCAAATGGTTGGAAGAGCACGTCGAAATCGTCGAGCAACAAGTCACGAGGAGAGTTGGGGAAGAACATCGGTTCAAACGGCACGTTGTTATTATTATAGTCGGCATTCTTTAGTTCTTCCACCCAAGAATCTAATATGTTATGAGCATTTGTAGTCTCACCTTCCTTGGCTATTACTCGGTCAGTTTTCTCTTGCTCCATGCAGTGCGAGCTCGATAACTGGCGTTTGTCGGAACAAAGATTTTTGTGAGTGATTTGGGGTGATTTCTTGATCATATGTGTATTCCAATAGTTCTTCACTTCATTGTCAGTGCGCCCCGGGAGCCTACCAGCAATCAGCGACCAACTGCACGAAAATATGACAATTTTATAACTACTTAACGGTTAGACCGCGCTACCTAACAATATTTATGTGGATCGTACACAGGTTTAATGGTTTCCGCTTTTTTAGTTTCAACGAAAATTATATCAAAAGGCTTAACGATTGAGGCCAATAGACTCGTGTGCCAATTACCGGTTACCCAGAAGCTTATGCAGCCTAATAATAAGGTCTTTTTCGTCTTCAGACATGGTACCACGTTTGATGTTTGGTCTTAGGTAGTTCTTCCATCTCAACCTGCAGCTCTTGGCACCCCGTAGCAAACCTTAAACCAACAAAAAGAAAAAAAAAAAAAAAAAAGTCTCGTTAGTCCCAATATATGTAATGGGACGATGGATCACGAAAATCGAGAACTTACCGGATTTTTTGGAAACAAGAGTCCAATTGCCTTCTCCATGAGTCTCAACATATTTCTTTAGTATCATGTCCTCTTCTGGCTTCCAGAATCCCTTCTTGAAATTTGGCCTCACTTCTTTGCAGTCCATACGTGCGTGTACAATATATATTATTGTTCGTCAACTCCTTGGATATCTTGTGTATTACGGTAATGATGTGTGTCAAAATATAAAAATTGAAGCTCGAAGTTCCTTAGCTATTTATACTTGAGAAATCTGACAAAAGTTGCATCATCAGCTCATGCATGAGCACTAATGTGAGTGAACGAATCCGGAGAGGATAACAGTAGGGTCCCTTAGGGGAAAAAAAAGTTTTTTGGTCATTTATCTGCAACCCGTTTTCAATTTGGTCCCGTAAATGGACCGTTTTTAAAACCTCTCATGCACAAATAAGGCCGACTAGCCGCTGGACCAACAAGAAAATATGTTAGAAAATTGACTTCAAATATATTTATCTATCAACAATTCAAAATCTTTTTATCAAATAATAATAATAATAATAAGAATAATAATAATAATAATAATAATAATAATAATAATAATAGTAATACAAATATAAAATAATAATAATACATAAAATAACTTACTTATAAAATAAATGTATAAATTAAATAATTATACTTAATAAACATATTCAATAATATAGTAAATAAGAATATTAAATATTATAATTATATTTCATTTGTATTTTAAGTAAATATTTACCAAATAAATAAATATATTAAATAATACATTAAATAATAATAATTACCAAATAAAATAATATATTAAATAGTATAATAAATAAATAAATATTTAAAAACTAAATAATTATAAATTAAATAGTATAATAAATTTGATTTTTATATTACATAAATATTTACCAAAAATATATATATTAAATAATATAATTAATAATAATATTACCCATAGAATTAAATATATTAAATAATATAATAAATAAATATGTAAATAATATAATAAATAATAATATTTACTAAATTAATTTTGAAACAATATTTAAATAGTATATAAAATATAATAAATAATAATATTAAATAATTTATTTAATAATATTAAATATTAATACAATTTTAAATAATTTTCATTTATATAATTTTTAATTAAATAAACTAAATAATTTTTATTTAATAAATTATTTAATTTTTATTTAAGAATGTTAAATAATAGATTAAATAATATAATTGATATATTTATTAATATTTAATATTATTAAATAGTATAGTAATAATTAATATTTATTTAGTAAATATTATTTACGAAATTATATATTTATTTATTAATAGTAAATTAATATTATTTAAAAAAAATATTTACTAAATATTATTTTAGTAAATAAATATTATTCAATATACTAAATCAATTTAATATATTTATTTATTTGGTAAATATTATTATTTATTATATTATTTAATATATATTATTTTGGTAAATATTATTACTTATTATATTATTTATTATATTTATTTATTAGTATTATTTAATAAATTTATTTATTATTTGATAGATGTATATATTTAGCAAAGATTTGTTTATTTCTTATATTATTTAATATATTTATTTATTGGATAAATATTTATTTAATACACAAATAAAAATTAATTATATTATTAAATATATTATTTATTACATTATTTAATATATTTTATTATTTAGTAAATATTTTGAATATAGAAATAAATTTAATAATATTATTTATTATATTTATTTAATATATGTTATTATATTATTAATTTACATATTTATTTAGTAAATAATTATTTATTTCTTGTACTATTTAGTTTATGTATTTATTTGGTAAATATTATACATTATATTATTTAATGTATTTATTCTTTTGGTGAGTAATATTATTTATTATATTATTTAATATATTTATTTATTTGTTAAATTTTATTATTTATTATATTATTTATTTCATTTATTTCTTTTATAAATATTTATTTAATATTTAAATTAATTTAATTAAATACGTTAAATATTTATTTAGAAAATAATTAAATACTATTTATTTACTATAAAAAAATTATTAAAATATAAAAGTAGTTCAAATTGAATAATATAAATTAGATAAAACGATATTGGTAGATATATAATTGAAGTTAAATAGTTAACAAATTGTGTGCTAGCTCAAGTGGTCCATGAGCTCGTTTACTCCCCTATTGGACATGGGTTCGAATCCTCTTGTCAGCATATTTTTTACAATTATGCCATATAATCGCCATCTAAGCATACAACTCAGCAAAAAAAAAAAAAATGAGCGCATTTCCACGTAGGCGTAGCAGGTCACCGTGACCTGCTGTAGGCGGTCAGAGGACCAAAAAGCTAATTTTTTTCAGTTAGGGGACTATTTCTTAAAACGGTCCATTTACGGGACCAAATTAAAAACGACATGCAGATAAAGGACCAAAAAACTTTTTTTTCCGTCCCTTAGGGGCGATTAGATATACATAAAATCGATTTTGATTGGTTGAGTGGGGTAAAATGATTTTGGTACGCAAAAGATCTGGACTGGATGGAATCGACCTCGCCTGAAGTTTTGGTGTAGAGCGTAGTACAATTGGACAGGTAATGAGATACCCTCTCATAAAAAAAACGAACATAAATTTTATTCAATCATCAAAATTGTCCTTCTCCTCCTTCAGGTAAAATATAAATAAGAAAAGGAAAATAGGGAAGTCTACTCTTGCCCAACAACTGCAAGTTAATTATTTGCCTACAAAATAAGAAGTAACTAAAGGACATAAAATAAAAAGAGTCGAATAATAACGAGAAAATAAGTAGGCTAAACCCAGAGCTGGTCATATTTATTCAGATATGCTATGGTGGTCTCGTCTTTATCATCCTCCCCTTGTTGAAGAGGATTCGGCCTCGAATTCGAACCGGTCTCATCTTCCTAAGAATTATCCCCCACAAAAGGCACCAAATGCTTGACGTTGAACACGTCAGACGTACAAATATGAGACGACAAACGAAGACGATAAGCATTAGGATTTATTTTTTTCAATGACCTCGACCAGACCAATCTTGCGGGCCGACAATTTATTGTACTCGTGGGTCGTGAACCTGTCCTTCGTCAAAACGACCCAAACGTAATCACCCACCGAGAACTCCACATGGCGACGGCGCACATCCGCCCGGGACTTGTAGCTCGCGGTCGTGGCTTCCAGTCGAGCTCACGCCGCGGCGTGTGTAGCCTGCAAATCAGCGATAAGGTCCACCACTCGCCGATCGCCTGCAACCGAGGACGGCAAAGCCAGCAAATCGGATGGGCCCCGAGGCCAAACTGCATACACGACCTCGAACGAGGGCAAGCCTGTGGCACGACTAATGGCCGAATTATGAGCAAATTCGACCTGGCTCAACCTTTGATCCCAACTGCGAATATTATCACCCACTAAACAACGAAGGAGGTTGCCCAAGGATTGATTCACGACCTCCGTCTGCCCGTCTATCTGGGGATGGTATGCACTACCAAAATCCAAGCGAGTGTTCACCATGCGCCACAAGCTACAATAGAAATGACTGAGAAAACGAGTGTCGCGATCCGACACGATGGAGAAAGGAAGGCCATGGAGACGGTAAACCTCCCGAAAGAACAACTGGGCGACATGAACCGCGTCTGTGGTACGCTTGCATGGGATAAAGTGCACCATCTTCGACAATCTATCCACAACCACAAAAATAGAGTCGAAGCCTCGCTGAGTACGGGGCAGACCTAGCATGAAGTCCGTACTAACAGCACTCCTCGATTGCGAGAGAACAGAAAGGGGTCTATATAACCCGACGTTCGATGCGATGCCCTTGAAGACATGGCAAACACGACACTGCTCTACAAACCGGCCCACGTCATGCCGAAGGGACGACAAAAATAGAACCGTCTGACTAGATCAACCGAGCGGTCACGTCCCACGTGCCCGGCATCATGAAGATCCGAAATGAGCTTCTGGCGAAGGCTGCAATCCGGAATACACAACCGCATATCCCGAAACAGAAACCCATCAGATAGCAAGTAGTTGTCAACCAGGCCATTCGCAAGTCGCCGGACAATCGGGCCAAAGAATGGATCATCAGCATATATATCTCGCAAAACATTGAACCCAATAACATAAACTCTCATGTCGGTCAACAAAAGCACACACCGACTTAATGCGTCAACCACCATATTGGAGGCACCAGAACAAAAGTGAATTGCTGCAGAAAAGCCGTCCACGAGGCATGACGAGCCTGCATCGCCAAGTGGCGCAAGGCCTCGTGGTCCGTGTACATGATAAACTCGCGATGAAACAGATAATGCCTCCAATGTCAAACCGCTCGGGAAACAACATAGAATTTGATGTCATACGTGCTATAGCGTGACCTCGGACCACACAGTTTCTCGCTAAAAAATGAGACCGACCGACCATCTTGACCGGAACAGCTTCAATCCCGACCTTTGAGGCATCACAAGAAAGCTCAAACGACCTCAAAAAATCCGGTTCATATTAAAGAAATTTCCTCTCTTGACGATTTGGTCGTGCGTTCTATATTAGGTACGTCAAACTTCTCTCCTGGTGATTTTGCTTTGAATTTGAATTCTATTGTTGAGAGTGAGCATGCAGAATCGGGTGTTGATATGGTGTATGGTATGGGGGATAATTCATTTGAGGATCCGATTGTGCTTACCAGTGTTAATAGTGCTCGAGAGGATATTTTGAGGAGAAGGATATAGTAGTTGATGATTTTGTGGATGTTGTTGATGAGGATTCCGAGCTATTATGTGATGTCGTTGACCCGAGGTATGCGTTGATTGATGAGTCGACTTGTGATGTTGAGTATGACGTGGTTCCTATGTCCTTTGGGTCGTCGTTTTGTATTATTGAGGACCGTGACCATATGGAGGAGTTTAGTGTGCCTACGCTCGTGCTCCCGATGCTTGAGCTTGATGAGTACACGTTCGAGATAATGCAAATGATGTACGGGATTGATTCGACGTGCTCCACGGATATTTTTAAATTTTCGAAGGTCGAGTATGGGGCCTCGGCTCGTAAAAATTCATCTCTCCTCTTGGTGGTTGTTGATATCCGTGTTCGGTTTCACAAGAATTCAGCCACGAGAGTATATTTGGCCCGCCTTTGTTCCGTGTTACTGAATCGGCTACTTTTGGAGCATACAAAGGTGTGGCATGATCGACACTTTTTCTTGGACCCGGGTTGATTTTCGTTGGGGAAGTCGAGCTCAAGACGTTAAAAGGAGCGCTTCGTGGGAGGCAACCCACAGTTTTTGTGTTTTTTCATTTTTTGCTTTTTATCGGAAATAAATAGCCCCGCTAGCCACACGAACACGACATTTTTGGAGAAGAAAACGAGACTCGGAGTCGAGATTTTATTAAAAATGAGTTGAAAGATGGCGGAGTGCTGAAAATTTGAGCTAAGTATAGAAATTATTGAGAAATGCCCGTGCCGACCCGCTCGACAGTACCGGCCTGTTAGTGCTGGGCCAAAG
>CACSLK010003174.1:5396490-5422289 GCA_902706635.1 Striga hermonthica
ACACACACACACATATATATATATATATATACATATATAGAATATAATTTATTTATTTATTTGTGGAATCAAAATGTATATTCTGATCGTAAATCGAGTATGTTCGACAAAGTCTCCAATTTTCTCAGCCGCAACACTCGGTTATACATATATAGAATATAATTTATTTATTTTTTGTGAAATCCAAATGTATATTCTGATCGTAAATCGAGTATGTTCGACAAAGTCTCCAATTTTCTCAGCCGCAACACTCGGTGGAAAACCGAAAACTTCTTCGGCTTATATATGGAGATCGCCAGAGAAAAAGGTCACTGTGACTAATTGCCCGGTAAGTTCCCGGTGACTGTCCGTCCCAAATCCTGTAAAGAAAGGGCAATCCTGCAAAAGAAATTGCACACCGACTTTTCATCCCTCGTGCTCACTCTGAATCATTCAACCGTTTGACTCTTCATCCCTCAAACATGTCGACTCTTCATCTTTCGTGCTCACATTAGATTATTCAACCACCGGCTCTTCATCTCTCAAACCGTGTGACGCTAGCTTAGTCCGCTGCAACCGCCGGGCTATGTTTATTTATGTAAAATTATTAAATAATTTTCGCGAATTTCTCACCATTTAACTCTTGACTTTTGAGAAGAGATTTGAAGAGAACTTATTTTTTCTTTCGATTTTTGAATGTAGGCTGTAGAAGTTTCCAATTCTCAGGATCTTTGAATGCAGGCCGTAGAAGTTTCCAATTTTCAGGCGACTTATTGCGGCTGGAAAAAATTGGAGACTTCATCGATTATCTCTAGCAAATGAGTCCCTCAATTTACTATCAGAATATACCTTTGGGTTCAACGAAAATTATATATTTTACACGTATAATTTTCATGAAAATCCAAATGTCGGATCTTTAGATTCACTCAGTCAAACTTTGAGGCACAATTTAGCCAATTATTTTATTTATTTATTTATTTTTTTTTTTTGAACATTTAACAACGATTTTTGTATCCTATGATAAACTAAAAGGTACCGTTAATTAGGTCGAGTCGAGAGCTTCAAAATAATATATAACTTGTTGAGATTTGCCACCAGAAACGGCGACGACCATCAACTATAACTGGTTTTTTTAAAGTTTTGGGCCAAAAACGATTAATTTTGAAAATTTTAGTGACCAAAACTGATTAAGTTGGAAACTCAGGTACTAAAAGCGAAAATGTGGTATACCTCGAGTACCAAAAGTGAATTTTCCCGCTGATCTTTTCACCTGCTATAAGTCTGTAACTGGTCAGCCTTTAGTCAAATACAACTGACCAACGACAAGTACCAAAACTAAAGGACGGACCAAACATTAGGGTAAGTAAAATGATTAAGTGAACAGATAGGGTATAAAAAGTGAAGAGGGGATAGTTAGGGTATCAAAACAACATTTTTTTCCCGTTCGAAAATTATGGTAAATCTAGACTAGCCAAGAAAAATAAATAAATAAATAAATAAATAATTAAAGCAAAGTAAAAGAATAAACAAAAAATGTAATAAACAACATATATATGTGGATAAACTTTCATCACCTGAGGCAGCAGTTCTGGATTGGATATTAGCTATATGTATGTATATGTGTACTAATATTATTATCATTGTTCGGTAAAACTGTTTTCATTGGTCAGTCGGTGTAAGGCTGAGAATCCATGCAAAGATGCACTAGCTTCCTTTGGTACTGTCCGAAATACTCGGCGACGGCAACGACATCTTCATTTGCAGGGTTAAGGCCAGGCAAGTCGATAACCTTCTCCTTTAGACAAGTATCTTCGTCTTCGTCAGAATCCAGTCGGGACAGAAATTCTGAATGGATTTGACGGCAAACGTCAATGAACATGGCTGCAGTGTCCGGCAGCTGTGCCTGCCGAAGTGCGGCTAAAGCTTCCTGCAGTGCACCGGCTGCCACATACAAAATCAAGGCCCTGCAAATGCAGTGCACACACACATTTATTAATCCAATATATAAAATACAACAGAGAGAGAGATTGTCCAAAATTAGTGGATACTCTTGCATTGCAAGGTTGTTGATACCTCCATATGTTATGTTCAGCATGAAGAACATGTTCTGCCCATCTTTGTAACACCCTGTGAATCAAAATTATCACACAAATGAATGAATATTAGGACCCAAAACTCATTAATGAATGGAGTAAATTGCAATTTCAGTCCTATATGTTTCACTACCGTAATTTTTTGTCCTCTTCGAATTGCTTTTTTTTTTTAATCCCTTATGTTTGTAGAAATGTTACAAAAATGTCCTTTTCGCAACAAAAACGTCCCTTATGTTTTGCAGAAAAGGTTGCAATTTCGTCCCTTATGTATGCTCGGGGACCTTTTTGTAACCTTTTTGCAAACACCAGGGACAAAAAACAAAAATCAATTCGAAGGGGACAAAAAAGTTATATAGTAGTAAAACATACAGGACTAAAATTATAATTTACTCTACTCGTGTCCATAGAAAGTGGAATTAAGAACATGTATTGGAAGAATGATGCTGGATAGGACTAAACAATACATGAAGAGTCAATTTTGGCAACTAATCACACAACAACGCTTACCAAGTTGCGAGTGATAATTCTCATGGCATTGTTGGTCAGAAAGCAGTATCTAGATAATCTACTACTTTGGAGGTTTCTAAGGTACAAGAGTACATACTTTCTGTATTATTTATACTACACAGGAGATAAACTTGCACGCTGCCCAATGTCATGTGATATGGTGCAGATATTTGAGTTGAGTATAACCCATAGCATTGTAGTAGTGCAAATGACAGAATGATTATGTAAAATTGACTTAGATACGACATAAAACAATGAAGACTTTTATTTGGTAACAAAAAATAAGAAAAAAGCATAACCTTGCATAATCGGATCCTTTTAAGTGTGTTGCAGCCAATGTTGCAGCATCAGTCCAGCATCCTGCATCCTGTAACTGCATAATGGTTGACAAACATGTGAGGAAGCAAACCAGAAAAGACCCTATTTCAGATCACAGTTGTTCTGAAATCATTTCTTGCAAAAACAATAATCATAGCTGATTATAATGAAGTTGATGTTAACATGGAGCTACTAGGTTAGACAAGGATTATAAATGAACAGTCAAACAAGGTCATGTGCTACTTTCCATGTCTGGGGCTATCCAACATACAAGCGTAATCAAATGCTATGACAATGTAAACTGGCCAAAAATGTACCGAGGGTCAACCACCTAGGTTCGTATTTCATAAGACCCTCATTGACTGAGCCGTAAACCCGCTCACAAACATTCGCAGTTGGCTCAGGCTGTAAACCCGCTCACAAAAAGTACAAATTCAAGTTTATCACAATGACAGAAATCTATATCAACTCACATGTGCCAGAGTTACATCAATCTATACATATTGGCCCATTCATTTACAAATCACATTATGATTCATCATAAAGAAACTGAGCTTTCTGTAAAATGTGAACTACTAGATAGGAAACTGGAAAAAAAAATTAAAAAATAAAAAAATCAATAACTTACAGGACAGAAATTATCAAATGACGCATCCGAAAAGGCAAAAGAGAATATACCCCAATCTTAAGTACAGGTTTTCATTTGTTTGATTTTGATATATAGATCGTGGCACTATGGAAGTAGTTCATTGTACATTCCTACTACACATTGGTAAGACGGATGTGCAAGATAAAACTATACCTGGGAACAAGCTTCCTGATACCTCCCTACTGCACAAAGCAGATGTGTGCCAGACATTGACCTATCATTTCTGACCATATTGGCTGCAACAACCTACAGACAAATAGTAGATGAATAAACCGTATAATTTAATCGAAATGTAGAAACTCAAAGAAACAAGTACCTTCACAGCCAGTTCAAGTAGAGAAGAAGATACAGCAGAGGCAAGGGCAACAGCTCGCAGAGCATTTGAATAGAAGTAAGAGCTTTCTGGAGAAGTAGAGAGGAGCAAACTTACAGCAGCTTCTAAGTTTCCAACCGACACAAGTCTGATCACAGAGTAAAGATAATAGAATAAGCAAGATGAACATCACAACAACACTATACAGTACCCCAATAAAGTAGCTTCTAGAGGACGAATATGATACAATAAAACATGAATAATTATTTGGTGCAGCAAAGTGATAGCATAAGCCATCGAGTTGAAAGATTGATTGGGAATAAAATATTTCAGAATCCTACTAGATCATTGCAGGATATCAGAGCTGGGCCTTGATAGACAGTGACTGACCATAACCTTTTAGGAAGGAACAAATGACTTTTGCTATAGTACTTTAGAGGATAATGAGGCAAAATGGGAACCAAAAGAGTGTCAACTGAATGCTCCCATGCAAAATGCCTAAATTTGACGCCTATATTACATCAATTTCACCAATTCAGTCACATTTAAAAAGCAATGGGGCATTACTCGGAAGCTCAAAATAAGAAGCATTCAATCATGGCAAAGGGGATTGCTACAAGTATGTAACAGTAAGATCCCATGTTAAATTCTTTTGAGACACTGTAATCATTACTAAGATAGTGATTACTGATTGCTGATAAGCAAAAAGGAGACAAAATTGGCCATCCTACTATCAGTGTGTAGTTGAAGGAGGGATATGACAAAATCCAACTGTGAGATTTGACAATGTCAGAGAGAAACCAAGTAGCTTCAAAATTGGACGAAGCACCCTGAGGTTAAAGCCTGCCTCAAATTTGAAGGTGAAACCGCAATACTTTAATCAACATAAGGGGCAACATCATATATTTTCCGCTTGTGGAAGGAAGAAATGTAAATGGAATCAAGCCTACAGTTTTTTTCTGTAATTTAGGATTTTCCTGGGTTTTCAGTATATACCGCAGACCTGATGGGTTTCCATTTTCACTTTTTTATTCTTTGACAGAAGCATCAGCACCTAAGTATTTGATTGTTGATCCTAAACAGTAGCATCTATTTCTGAAAAGTAAAAGGAAGTTATAAATGATCAGTAACTTCACGGTGACACAATAAACTTAACCACAACGAGCGCGCCACAAATGAATGTCATCCACATTTCTAAAGACTTACTGGACGCATGAATACAATAACTACATATAAATTATCAATATTGTGAATCCGATAAAACAGAAACATCGAACTCTAACGTGGATTTGTTGAAGCTGAATCTTCCATCTCCAGACAGTAGAGGCAATGCTTTCAATGAAATATGTTCCTCTCGAACAACAAAGCCATTGTTCCACCTTCCATCCACAAAACATGTTCCACAGGTGACATACAATAATTTTGAGGAAAGACTTACTCATGCACACGGTTCTGTATTGCCTCTTCACCATCCAATTTTTCATGCCAATTAATACGTTCATTAGCACGCTCCCACAATTCTTGCTGTTCAAAAGCCATCAATTTAAGTTGACAATTAACCTGCGCGGAGAAAAAGTCATATACAAGGAATTCTCAATCACAGCAAACATCTACAATGACCATTGGCCATCACAACTTTCTTTCCCATACAAAAGCGTGGTCAGTCATAAAGAGATTTTGGACAGCGTAAAAACTAATTTGATAAAATCTATCACTCATATTTAACCAACCAAAACATTCTTTTGCCCCCCCGATCCAGGCACTGATTTTCCTTTTGAAGATATCCTGCTCAACATAGATTCCTCATCAATTTCAGGATTTTGAGCTGCATGAGGGCCTTTTTGTGATGGTCTTTTAACCAATCTATTCATGAAGTGGTTGAGAGCATTAGGTAACTGAAGCCAGAAAAGCGCTTCCATGGATTCACCAAAGATGGCAGCTGCAAATGCCAACCTCAATGTGGAGCCTTTATGAACGACTTTACCATATAGTCTTAATCTCTCATCATCAAGCAGGCAACCTTACATTGGGAACAAAAAGAAAAATTATAAGTTTTTGATGTAAATTGTGAAATTATATTCTATCAGGTCTAGACAGGAAAGAAGCGCACCTTCCTTACGGTAAGGCTCTAATACTTTAAGAAGCATCTCCGGAACAGCAGAGTCACCAATATATAGTGAATCCACCATATAACCACGGAGATCCCCGGATGACGGGGTTCCTGGGATATGTGAACATTCCTCAATAGCAGTTGAAGTGAATACATGAAACCACGAAGGTTTCACGCCAAACTGTAAAATCATCCGCAATGCCTGGGCATAATAAAGCATTCAAAATAAGTAGTTTATGGCAAACCACTCTTCATAAGTTTAACTTCCATGGTCAAAGATTCCCAGAATACATATATTATTGCACCAGCATTATCGGTATCTTGTAAACATTATGTAGAACAAAAATAAAACACCCATAGACAAAAAAAAGTTAATGGTACCATATTTTCTTCTCTAATTTGCTTTAAAGTCATGTTTCAGAAGATACCAGGGCATGTGGTACAGGGAGCAATACAGGGGATGGCAAAGGTACGGGCCGAAATCTCTCTTTATTTCGTGTTTGCAAACCGAAGTCTCCCACTTTTTGGTCACTTCTGCATGCATAGAAAATTGACTTTGAAGGTCATCATGTTTTGTCAAGAAGTTTAAAATATAAAAGTAACTTGTAGTAGGTCCCACCAAACTTTATACTCACACTTCCTAAATGCATCTCTTTATTTTATGCTAAAGGAAATAAATGAAATATTTACTCAGCAATATTGAATAGGAAAGGAAAGGGAACTAATCCCAACAAAGATTCCAAATATGCCTTCAAAGTATTAGTGGTGGGAACCTTGTGGCTGTCACACCATTATTTCAATTCTATTTTTCAAAGAAAATGTCTTTGGTGAGAAGGGAGTTGACCAATCCATTTTTTAAACAGATACTTGATGGTCACACTCCAAACAAGTGAGAGATCCAAATTTTCGATGTAAGGAAGCTTATAGTAAAACTGTCCTAGAACATAACCATGTAGTCTTCTAGCACCCTACTCTTAAGGTACATAAACAAATTGTTGAAGCAGTTTATAAGATGAGATTTTATGTAGCAAAATTAGGGAACCAATGGACATACACATTAAGTTCAACAAGACGAAAACTGCTATCAGCTCCAGCAATGCACAGTACCAGAGGATCATCCTTGTTTGTCCGCAATGGTAGCCAGTCAAGCTCAAGTACTAAAGTTCCAGGAAATTGTGGTTGTAAAAGGGAATTAGCCAATGGATCAGCTGAATCCTGCAAATTGCAAAATCTTAAAATCTGAGCGCCGGACAATCCTAGATCTACAAATAAAAAAAGTTGACTAATTATTTTACATTCCCCGTAGGAGTATCGTGAGAAATCTTTCATATATAAAATTGGAGACAAAGTACTCTCCTAATCCAACACCTCGGGTGAAGGAACTTGAACAGAGGTGAAGTTGGTAGAATGGTAGTATATCTCTATATACACTTACAAATATAAATATCACCTTCTCTAGGTTGTCATCTTTAACTTGAGATACATGAACAATTAACATACACATAGGTAGAAGATGAAACTAGTGAAATGAGCTCACAAGATCAAACACAGAACACGTATTGTCATAAAATAGCACGGCAATGCGCCCGCGGCTACTATCTCCAGGGACAACTGGTGAGAACTTGATTCTCCTAATACCATCTCTGTGAGTGTTGAATGAGGATGACTGCCCAGTTGTTACATCCCACCAGCGTATGTTCCCTGCCCTGTCTCCCATTACCTGAAATGGGAATGCAGAACTTCACTTATGAAAGCTTCCCAAAGAATTGAAAACTGGAACTTAAGAATCAGTGAAATGGTATACCACATGAGGCAAACGATAAGCCATGGCTGTAATCAGTCCGTCAGAGGAAACAAAAGAAGATGATGGCCATTTGGGTCTGAAATAGTGAGAAAGTAATATGAGATATCACGATACGGAGCATTTTCATGATATGTTCCGATAACATGGATCCACCAGATTCAAGTATCATGATAAGCTATTGAAGAATATAATATGAACAGATTTTAATAAAACTGAAGTATAACTAACAAGGGTTGGCAGGGGCAAACCAGGAAATTTAACTGAAGAGGCAGAAGGGCATGACATAATTTTGAAAAGTCAATGGCGAGTAGACGACAGGATCAGGATTTTTTGCATTAAAACTTCATTTCTAACTGGTTGCCAAACCGGTTTTTGATCATTTTTTCAATTGCTGTAAGAAAATGAAGTTTTTTTCATTTGTCTTGATGAGAAAATCTTTATTTGAATTAGAAGGCCAAAACAAAATTTGGAACTGGGGATAACTTGTAAATTTTCTACTCTAATAAGGAAAAAAAAAAAAAAAAAAAAAAGAGGGGGGCAAGAGTTTACGGGTGTTGAACCAAGAGGGTTTGGGCATAAAAGATGTAGCGCCCTGTTATTTTAAATAACCGATTATTTTAAATAGATTTCTTTTATTTTATTTCATCACCAAAAAATAAGTATGGCTTTTCAATTTTTATAATTATTATTATCCTTGAGCATAATTAAGTAATAATATTAAGAATTAAAGTAATTGGATGAGAATTAAGGTAAGATTTTTAGGAGTGGGTAAAGGAATTAAATCATATAACTTCAAAATATAAAAAGGGATGAGTTAAAGTAATTTATGGTAAATAAATGAAGGAAAGAAGTAAAATAAAGAAAAAAGAATTTAAAAAGAAGAGTTAAGATTTCTTGTGAGACTCGTTCAAAGGCCATTCCTCCCCATCACCTCCTCTCGTCCGGATAGGTCCTCCCCATAATACGTATCGACTCAGCAACAAAGAATTTCAAATAAACATCTCTGCCCCAAAATGTCTTGTAATTATAGATCAAGCAAATTATTCATATCTATATTCCTAGACTGAAACTCTAATAAAAAAAAATGAATTTGATTATAACAGATTGTTTATAACTAACAAAACAAGTAAATGCACACCTGAAATCACGGATTCTTCGTCCATGGACCTCGAATACTCCAACTGCACCATTCACCAAAGCAAATGCAAAGCTCTCTGAAAATTCATCTTGGGATCCTTCTGCTGATTCCTCTACAATTCAAATCAAGAACTCTGCATGTAAATGTCAGGGAAAACAAATGCTATCTCGAAGTACAGTTGTAAATCAACAAAGAATGTGCTATGTCGAAGTACAGTTGTAAAATCAACAAAGAATGTAGTTCAAGCAAAAATTGTTTACTAGCATCTGTTGACGATTTAGTTGGAGATGAGGTCGCAGTTACGGGAGTGCTAGCACGATCTCTGGATAAAAAGGAAGAGGTCCTTGAAGGTTTGCTTTGCAATGGCTTTGGAACTGTTGGAAGAGTCCATTCAAGAACGGTAAACGGAAGTGCTAATGACCTTAGCTGCATGATCAAGTTACAAATTTTGACCCTTACAGATAGTAAAGCTTGAAAGAAGTAACAAGCATTAAAGCATAGAAGTTTTCTTTTTCAACTATAAAAAGAAAACTTATTATTAAAAGTGGGCATTGAGCTCGGAGGATTCAATGAAAATAATTCAGAAGTTGGCACATATTTCTACAGTTCCATACTTCCATTACAGCTAAATAGAATCTCAGTTCTCTAATAATTCCTCAAGGCAAACAAATGAAAATTTATTACGGCTTGCTTGTTTACAAATATATTGGTATTTGATTTTTTTTTTTTTTTTTTTTTTTTTTTTTTTGTTAACCATGGTTAATTTTCAAAAAGTGGTATGGTTAATTGTTGGTGGAATTTTAAGTTCGTATTAAAATAATATTTAAAATAACATGATTCATATTGATTTGATGTAAAAGTAAGATATAGATTATTGGAAGAGATGGGTACTTCAAATTATGTGAGTTGATGAATCTATTAATATATAATAAGGATTAACATAATTCACTTTTAACTTTCCCGCCAATTTCATTAATTATTGTCTAAAAATAGTAAATTAACAAAATTCAATGTAATTAATGTACATAATCTTTTTAGTCAAATATTTATGGTTATTACCTTTATTAGTTGAATTTAAATTTAGGATGATATAGTTTTATGGAAACAAATATGAGGGTATTATACAAACTTTCGAAATCTTTAGTTTAAATATATAGACTTGATTGAACAATTATAGAGAATTAAACGTTAATCTTTATATCTATATTATATTTCTTGTATTGAGTAAAACATAATAAATTAATACTTATGTTATTTTTCATACATCTTTTTGTTGGCATAGTAGAGTTGCAAGACTTTCTTTTTCTTCGTAGACAAGATAACCAAATACAAAAATATAAATAACATTTATGTGCCGCTAAAAAATATTTTGGACAAAATGTAGAAATGACGTGTAGAAAATACTTAATTAATTCATGGTATAAAGTTGACAAAATTAATAAATCTAATTTTGGCATAAAGTTGATAATTTTATTTTAAGTATCTGATAGCCATTTTTATTTATCCCACGTTGGTCTTTTTCTAAAGAAGCCTGTCTTTAGTCATGGTCAATTATATGTTGCTGTTTCGCGTGTGACTAATAGAAGGGGGTTGAAGATATTAGTTTGTGAGAATGAGGAGCTACCCAAAAATCAAACTCATAATGTTGTGTATAAGGAGGTCTTGAATAATATATGACTGTTTCTTTTTTCAATACTATTTTACTGTACAATTTTTCTGTGTATTGTACAACTTTTATTGAATATTATATCTTAAAATTTAATACTCCTCAAATAAATAGTTTCCATGTCTCGCACAGTTCACGTACTATATATATCCCGTACATCTTTTTTATTCATTTATATAATTATAAGGCTGGATATATGGCCTCAAAATTGTATACCTCGTGCATCGCACGGGCTCTGTACTAGTAGTGAATTAAAGTTGATGTAATATGTATGAATGACTGACATTATTTATTTAATTATATTAATAATATTGAGGATAGTATGGTTAGGTTAAAGTTGAGTTAAATTTTGAATTGAGATTGGATTTTTTTTTTTTTTTTTTGGTATATTTGCAAACAAACACACTCTTACGTCATCTTGCACCTAAAATTAAGTTTTTCTCCCTTTTACTTTTACACCACTTTAATGAATGCGTATTGTTTAATGACACCTCTTGATACACCTTAAAATATAGTCAAATTTGAATTGAACTATATCATCCACGAAGGAAGAGAGAACAACCATTATATCACAACTCAAAACGGGGGGATAAAAAGGAAAATAATTGAATACTAACCATCATTGGTGTCTTTGTCATAGCCCAGACCTCAACAGGTGCATCCCGGAACATTATCAAAAGATATCTGAAATAATTTTTAGCCATATGAAGGATGGATCTCAAAAACAATTTCAAAGAAGTTGAAATGTACCCAGATGGGAGAAAAAAAAATGAAACTTGTAAGTGTATGCTAAAGTTTGCTTACTATTTTGAAATAAATCATAGCAAAATTGTTTAAGTCATTCAACATCCATTTGATGTACTTGAGGGAAAGTGCTTGTTCTTATTTGGAAACGCTAACAGCTACATTGTAGAAGTCCTTATTTCATGAATTTCCACAATTCTCGGAAGACAACTTATTATAAGTTTCTTAATTAATTGATCAAAACTATTTGCTTAAATGAGGATATGGAATTATTGTCTTGTTTCATACAAGAAAATTTAACATCTCTCTTATTTTGGCTCAGACTTTCAGATAAAATACTCATTCATCAATCAATATAGTACTCCGGTCATGCCAAATAAGATATTGAACTCTACAGCTTATGTTTTTAGATCCAGCTTTTTTTAAGTTAAATTAAATGTTCATCCAATAAACATTCAAGGCTAAAATCAATCTAGATTTATGTGCAAACATCACATCCAGAGCTTTAAAGATTCTAGATGAGGCGGTCTTTCGAGTGAACTCAAGTGTAAAATCAACTGAGACGTATAGCTAGGAAAAAAAAAAATAAAAAAATAGAAAAGAAAAAGCAGCCTTTCCCATACACCTTAAAACCTCCCTGTTACAACTCCAAACCAGAATTAGCAAGGGTGACACCAGAAACTGAAATACAGAGATTGAACTGATCAGAAGATTAAATTAATGTCCACTATGATCAGTTCAGCTTACTTCTCTACCTACCTAGAGATATTGAACTGATCAGAAGATTACATTAATGTCCACTATGATCAGTTCAGCTACTTCTCTATCTACCTAGAGCCATTAATTTGTTTTAACCAGTATCTTGATACCTTTTAACTTCTTATCTAATGACAAAGCTACCCGTCCGAATTCAGTTGGAACCACATGTCCAAGCACTAGCCTCCCAGCCTCAACAACCCTCCTCAAAAAAGCCATACAAACAGCTCCATTCCAGATCAAGAAGCAAAGAACAGGATTTTCATTTATTTTCTATATCTATCTATTCTATACTACTCTAAAAGGACGAGTGTTTAAAAAATATGAGTTGCCTAAAACACCCTTTGACATATTTTTAATGGCAAATTAGTAATACAATAATAATCATCCTATATTATATTTTTAATTAAAAAATGATCTATATTAATAACAAATAAAAAACTTCATTATATAATGATTCCTAATAGTTGAATAATTAAAATTATGATTCCTAACAAGTTGTATCAATTACGATTGTATCAAAGTAGTTGAATGGTTAAATAGGATTGCGTTCTACACTAAGTAGTTGTATCAAGAGTAGTGTTTGATGATAAACCTATTATTTACAACAACAACAACAACAACAAAGCCTTTTAGTCCCAAACAAGTTGGGGTAGGCTAGAGATGAAACTCAATAGAAACAATAGNNNNAAAAAAAAAAAAAAAAAAAAAAAATGGGAGCAAAAGAGAAAGGAGCAAAAGTCACGGTTCCAGCACGTTGACAAACCTATTATTTAATAAGAAAAATTACAACATAAAAATTTTAATGTAAAAATGAATAAAAAAATATTGTATTACAATGAAAATCTAACGGTATGGTATTCCACTGAAATTTTCAATGGATATTTTATTGGTAGAGCTTTTATTAAAAATTTCATTGTCTATTCCAATTACTATTATTTATTTTTGTGTGAATTTCCTTTGAAAATTCAATGAATTTCCTTTGAAAAACTATCAATTGAATTATAGAAAATTCAATGTAAGTGTCATTAGAAATAATGAAATATTGTATGAGAATTGGATAAGAAAAAACTAAAATAATAAATAAAAAATTAAATAATTGTTGACTATCATAATTTTAATAAGTATTTTAAATATCATTCATTTTATTTATTAACATCTAAAATATTTCCTACACTATTTATCATAAATTCATCATTTTAATGGTACTCTTTATCATTTTAATCATAAATATTTCATGATTATTTAGGATTGTGCATCTAAACATTTGAGAATATTTTTGTGACTTAATAAATAGAGAATAAGATAAAGAATACTTTTCATGATAGATTAATTAATAACTATAACTACAAAATAAATATGATAATGTATTGTGTCAGAATAAGTTAAATTATTGGGTTATCATGCGACCTGTGATTAATATTATGCGATGAATCATCAATTACGAAAAAACAGAAAATGGTCCTTATTGCTTCTTTATTAAATGATTCAACACTTTAACAGACATGTGGTTATTTTTTATGGATCAAGAAAATATCTATATATATACTAATATAAAAGGAGGAATGATTTTGTAAAAAATTGCACGGACTAAAAATCGTCCTTATATTTGTATTATTTTTATTGAAAAAATTGTAATAACCATTAAGTGTCTAAATTAATATAATCACGATTAAATATTTCAATAAATAGGATTCTAACAAGGACAAAACTCTTTAAAAAATAAAACATAAACAAAATAGATTTAAGTAGGTAAAAAAAGGTATTAACTTATCAATAAATGAGAAATTAATAAAGGAAACGCAAAACTATTTCAATAAGATTGAATTGATATAAAGTATATTCCAAAATATATTTGGAACAAATAAAAATGTAGGGGATGTACTATCCTCAATTTCACAACATACATTATTAAGTATGAAGTATTATAGTATAAATTTGTTACAATTTTAAATTTATATTATTTTTATATTACTAATTACATAACTACATGTCATAATAAACAAATTTGATATAACATAATTATATAAATTTACATGAAACAAATAACATGACATATAAAACTACTTAAATGTCTTATTCGAAAAATAAAGTATCAAGTAGGATAGATGGAAAAAATAAATAATAAAAAAACACATGATATAATATATGTATTTGGACATGATGAACATAATATTAATTATTAAAATATAAAAAGCATAATATTATTCTATTTTTACTATTTTAATTTATATATAAATTTAATTGCACTGTAATATATTTTCGTTGAAATTTTCTAGTGAAATTTCATCATTTTTTGTAGTAAAAGTAGGGTTGTAAATCAATAAATAAATTTACGTTAATATAATATTGCGTGCAACTAATTATTATGAAAATTATTGATAATGATAGAAAATATAACACATTTAATGTAATTTTTCATTTAATTTATGATAATGAGTAACATTTTCAAAACAAACAAGATACATCTAGGTTGAAAAGTCTTAGATTATTTTAGTAGTATTATGGTAACTAAACAAGAGGTAAGAATAGTGTTCTATGTAATAAAAATGTAAGACTAGGTAATGAGAAAACATATAGCTCTCAATCAATCCATAAATAAAAAAGTGATAAAATTAATTAATGTCATATATCAGGTTGAGCTGACTAATGAAAAATATAACATATTCAAGATGAATATTTATTTTAACTAGAATTTTTAAGCACATAAAAATATATATATTTTTGGCACTAAATATTTAGTAGGGTAGCCTTAATTTTTTTAGTTACAAATTTCATTAGTCTACCATTAAAATTTTTAATTTTAAAATACTTAATATTTATTTATTTATTACTCTTTTTGTACTTAATATATCACGTCATTTCTTTCCAATGACTTTTAATTTAAATAATGTGTTGTAAATAAAATAAAATACTTATTTTTATCGATATAAAATAAAACACACACACACATATACATATATACATATATATATATATATATATATCAATACTAATTTAGAATAATAAATGGACTAAAAGTATCTTATAAAATAAATTACAAATCCATGTTAAACAAATTTTATTAAATATGAAAAAAACATAAAATAAACTTGTGTTATATTTTGCTTACATAGATCTGAAATATTCATACAAATAAAAAAAGCGTACAAAATAAATGCTTCTCTTTAAATTATAAAGTTCACATAGAGGCTAAAAGTATCATAATATAATAGAATTCTAATTCTTCTCTTCTCAAATATTTTAACAAATGATATACTTCTTAATATTGTCTCATTGTTTTTTGTTTCCTTTTGTGTTTAATAAAAGATCTTTGTCTTGAATTTTCGAAGCATTATGTATGATGCGAAAAAATTGTACAATAAAATCATTAAAGAAGTCATTAGACACATAAGTATTGCAAATTTGAACGAATGTGAAAGATATTATATATGATAAACAACACTAAAATAATTGCAGCAACTAAAATGGTCAATGATTTGCAAACAATAGATTATATAGTTCGTTTGCCTTCTAAATAACTAACATTGAAAAAAATGTCGAAGCCTGATCAGAACATTCTTCAATGTTGAATGAAATTGTCCCTTTTTTATAGGAATAGTTACAATCTCATTATGTGTTTTGCTCGAACATATGTGCATTTATTTTACATTACGTACTTTCATGTAATGTAATGACTTCAAAAAGTAATTTAGCGTCTCGAGAGAAATACATGTAACCAAAATTTTGAAAAATCAACTTTTATTTGGAGGTGAAATTCATTTTCACCTTGTGGGGGCAATGCCTCCATGGGGTAGGTATCAATTTTTCTATATAGACATAGTAATGAAGTTGTTTATTCAATGATATATATATTTATATACCAACAATTTAATGATACGGTTGGTTATTTTACAAAGATATTCATGAACTGTTAGTAGAATAGAAGTACCTTATAAAGATCATACAATCAAGAAATTTGACCACATGTTTAGCCAAAATATTTATAAGTGTTTGAATAAAGTAGACGTTTTGCCAAATGAATTAAGACGAATTTGAAGTACTATTGATTTATTGGGCTCCAACGATTATGAATGTTTCTTATGAAAACGTCAAAACGAAATGAAAGAAAATCACTCTCTAATCATCTAACATAATTAGATAAATAACTAATGCATCTATAATATGCATTAGGTTCTTATTTAGTCATTCGGTGTTTTTTCCATTATGTATTGTATTTTTCTTGGGGTTGTAAATGTTATTTCATTCTATTTATATTATGACATCATTATGTTATTTTAAAAAAAATATTAGAAGCTTATTTGTTCTATATTTTACTTTGTTTTCATTCAATGAATTAATTAATTAATTGTATTAAATTTAATCGGTAAAAACATTCAACACCACGTGCGATGCACGTACACTTTACTAGTACTAGAAAAAAACAATCCGCATACTTACTACAGGAAAGAAAAGAGACTCATACCATCCTCAGTGTTCCATTCTACACTGATACACTCTTCCACCCCTGATCAAAATATTTTCCCATCTAAACCAACAAGCAGCCCTAGCTCTCCACCATATTGGATCTTTATCAACCTGCAGTAAGAATGCCCTCCACAATTTTCTCTAACAGAAATATCATGACTTCACCTAGTCAACTAATCTTGGTACTCCAGTTCCAAATGAGGAACCACGACCCTGGCTATCAGACCCAACTCCAACAAGACTCCCACCTCCAACCATCCATCAGACACTAGCAACACCACCATTCCAGGTCAAACAATATCTCCTCAAACCAAACATCATAACTAATCATTGGGGTTTTGTTTAATTTAGCCTTTTTTTTCTTTTCAGTTTTTATAATTTCTCACAAAATATGAATCCAATAAAATTATGCAAAAACAGTGAATATCAACACTGAGATATGTTAATATTTCTGCTGAGTAATATTATTAAGGTATCTGTATATGAGGAAAGCGGTGGGGAGGAAATCATACAAATATACCAAAAGACCAATTTTATATCAGTTGATATGGAATCACGGATTTCAAAGAAACATAAAACGTAAACACAAATAATGACCAAGGAATCAGCAAACCTGCCAGAAGAAGAAGCCCGTAGTGCTCTTATTGGTGCTCGCTCTGGCTTTTGTAGTACTCGAAAAGATCGATTAAGGCCACTTCTTAAGCAAGTTATAACAAGCCTATTAACATATCCACCGGTTTTCTCTGTTACCTATATACAAATAGATACTGTAATTGAAGCTGTAGTTTAGAGATTCAAAATTGAACCAAAGAGATGTGAATGGGATTGCTTAAAAATGTAAAAAAAAAAAATCGTATGGACAAAGCAGCTGTTACTATCTCCCAGTAAAGACAGTGCTTCAGCCTTCAGACTGTTCAGACCTGTGTATAAGAAAATGAAACGAGTCTTGAATTGCCTAGCCAACGTAATCCTCTGACCACACTGCTGTGAACAGAAAAACTTGCAGCAACAGCATTGGCGGAGATGTCGACCACATCAATCGTGCCACTTTGTGTTCCTAAAGCAACTAGCGGAACAGCAACAGCAGGAGAGTTTCCACCACCTTCATGCAGTCCATAAATAAGTAGTTAACAAACTGGTGCTGGACTTTTGAGAAGCTTATCATTGGGTTTAAAGATTAGACAACCTTCCAGAGGTGGGATAAGAAAAGGGATTAACAATTACAGGAAACAATGGAAGATCACTCACGTGCCAAAATAGCTGTCAATGATGGGGATGGTACAGCCAGCATAGACACAGCTGATGACAAAAGATGGACCTCTCCCACTAGATTCACCTGCAATACTAATACTATAAAATTACAATATGTTCATAGGGAAGACAGAAGCAGGATATAGGACGTAATCTCTTAGTTAAAAATAAAAAATAAACATGTAGGTCCTGTATCCTTTTCTCCTTGCAGGTCGACAAGTTCGTAATAGCGAATTAGAATCATAAATACCAGTACAAATTTGGAAAATGGTGAAGTTAATCAAATTGTTCTCAAATAATTCTTCCCCACCAGATCACAGTCTGGCCCCTAAAAATTAAACACAACAGGTCAACAACAACAACAATATAATAATACCACCGAAAGAAAGTAACAATTCCTAGAGCCTCTTAAATCTTAAGATATCCTTCCACAAGAAAATCACAATCAATCACAACTAAATTGAATTACGTAATACTTCTCTAGAACAATCCAAAACTTTCTGCTTAACGTGACATATACCAAGACTAGTCATGACCCAAAGCAAAAACCTTCAGAGACTTGATGCATATATTTTATTCAACATTTGCTCAATTGAAGTGAAATATCAAGGTCCGGATAATGATTTTGGCAATCAGTACATGCATGAGATAAAACAGACTTGCAAAACATCACAGGTACCAACAGCAGAAAACAAAGAGCATTACCCTGCTTGAAGGAATTCTGACTATTAATATATATAAGATTCACTAAACCACAGACCTTAAATGACACTTCATCAGCAACAATAGTGGGGCAGGATTGACGGTTCTCTATGCCTTTCGTATCATATAAGTGTGTCATTGTTTTTGTTGCATGTTCATCGACAGTAACAACTTCTGATTTGCGTTCAAATTCAAGGGGTTCTGAAACTTCACATACTTCATCAACCCTTTTCACCTTTTCTCTATCCCTCTGGCCGTCCATAGGCCCCTCAGCAGTGAGGAGCCATTTCCACACGTTTCCATCATCCGAAATGGATATCAAATGTGTCTTAGAAATCACTGAAGTTTTGGCAAGGAAATCAAAAGAGTTGTCAAAATTCAGATCATGTGAATCTATGTCAGGACAAAGCTTGTGAATGTCTTGGAGAGTGCAATCCGATTGGGAGATGGCAACTGCAAGAAGTAAGGGAGAAGGAACAGTTGTGCCAATTGATGGCATTAATTCATCCACTGAACACATAAGGTGCGCCTGCTCTCCCCTGAGTAACACGCAAACAAGTATGATAACATGAGTCCTGGTAAAACTGAGTTAACAAAAAGGTATTACGAAACGCAATGAAATTGTAAAGGTATGTCTCCACAATGTTAACCCAAAGCTTTCAATCTATTCACATCAACCTATCTCATGGTTCAAATTAGATCTTATAAAATTGAAAGGTTGTGATCTAAGATGCCACAATATTACTAAAATCATCACACAGTTTATTATTCCTGGAACCTGGTGGAACCTAGTGGACCTTTAAAAAGGCCCATATATTAAAATTGTTGAAACCACAAATCTCTACCACGAATTTTTGGTAGCAAGTTATATACTACAAGAAGGTTAAGTTTATCTTACTGTTGGTCCATCAACATTATGCAGGCATCATTTCCATAAAATCGTTTAGAAACGATGTTACAGGAAGGATAATAGTTCAAACACAAGGAGACATTGCCACAGATTGTTAATTGCATACAACACCATGAAAAATTGACACGAAATTCACAAACTAAGCATCAGTCAGGGTTCAGCAATATGCTTTAAGATAAACACATCTAACAAAAGGCTCATCCAAAGTGAAGTCAACATACGACACTCACTCTTTCCGTCGCCATGTACTGAGCTTCCCATCCAAATGGGCACAGTAAAAGACCTCCATATTTGTGTCTGGCAACACCTCCAAGAACTTGCCGCAGCCCCTCGGCAGGCCCCCTGCGAACAACACTGATTCATATTGCAAGTCAAACAACACCAGCTCTCTCGGAAATCCAACCAATATCACATGCTTCCAGTGTGGTGAGAATGCAAATCTCACCACATAATTGGGAAAAACGGCAGAGGCCGGTGCCCCATTGTTACTGCCACTGCTGCCAGAGGAATCTCGCTCCAGCCTCTGCAATTCCGAGGTGTCCATAGGAATCTGAAGCTCCCTCAGTACAACATCGCTTTCAGAATCATCACCCAGCAACTTAACGGACAGCAGGAATCCCTTGAGTCCCAGGGCACAGAAATGGCGGGAATCGAAGGGATCACGGCGTAGACATGAGAAGAACTCTGGAGAGGCGTCGTACTTGAAGAAGCACCTGCCAGTGGCGGTGTTGTAGATGGAGAGCAAAGAGGGTCCTGAAATGGCGGCAAGGGCCCAAATGTCGAGTCGGGTCTGGATCCAGCACAGATCCTGGATACCTAATTTCGAAGAATTGGGATAATTTGTGTCGAAGAAGAGAATGGGAGCTCTGGAGCGGAAATCAAGCAGAGATATGCGTCCGTGGCGGTCGCCAACAGAGAGAACGAGGTGCGGGGAGGTGTTCTCGCTCTCTAGGAGGTGGTGGGGGAGGGGGAGAGGAGACCACCGCACGGCGGTGATGAAAGGAGAGGCGGCGGCGGAGGGTGGCGGGGGGAGGGGGAGGGTAGCGACCAGTTGCATGGAATGGGTGTCGACGACAGCAACCGAGCTGCCGGCGGCGTAGGCGAGGAGGCCAGCGGCGGAGAGGTCGGCAGATCCGCCGTTGTTCTTGGAGGGCGGCCCCGGAAGCATGCAGTCCCATGTGGCCGAGGAGGGCTCGTTGGGCGGCCGCTGCATCGATGTGCTTAGAATTAGCTCCCTCACAGCTACTGATGATGAATGAGTGAAACAATGGCAACTCCAGAGCCGGTGGGAAGAAAAAATAGAAACAGAGATTTGGAATTACTCAGAAATATTTATTTCTTCCATTTTCAAAGCATTTTTTAGTCAAATTTCGGGCACTGTTCGGGTGACTCCGTGCGTGTCTGAAAAATGCTTAGACATAGCTCATAATTTATAAAAGTATTGGGCCAAGAATAAAAATTCTTTGTATCCAAGCCTAACAAGTGTGTATGAAATATGTTATAATTATAATTAAAATGTGGTTTTGGCCCAATTCCATGCACCCGTCTCCGCCACAAACTCGGCTATAGGCCATTCCCATTGGTTCTCCAGGATTGGCCCCGTCGCGAGCATATATAAGGGTGTCGACTAGTTGCCATTGGTTCTCCGGGATTTGGCCACACTTTACTAATTGCCATTAGCACCGTAGAGCCCTTAAAAATGGTAAATCTCTCTCCATTCTCTGCGACATTAAGCTTGTATTTGGCCACGATAAGACGAACCCATAGAATATTCGTCTTTGTCAAAAGGGACCATCCTAGTTTCATTAAAAGGGCCATATTCATCTCCCGTTGTCGCTTTAATCCCATCACTGGACTCTTTACTTCGACATACCGACTCCCATGATACAAGGAGGATTTTTCTTTGACTCCAATTCCCGCCCCACAGAAAAGTCCTACACCTTTTTTCCAGGCCCTCGCAAATCGAAGATGGAAGCCATGTTGTCTGCATAGTAAAATACGGCAACGTACACACAACCGATTGGGTTAGAACATATCTTCCTACCAAGGATAATGAACTAGCCTTCCACCCCGCCAGACGAGAGTCGGCTTTGGCAACAATATTAGTGTAAGTATACTTTGTGACTCGGACATGTATAATAGGGACACCAAGATACTTACCAAGACAATCTACAACAGTGATGCCAATCTCTGTTTACGCTCCTGGGGAACATTTTTTTAAAAACTAAGCATTTATCTTGGAGCGACTCACCTTTAGACCCGACTGTGAACAATTTCTTTTAAGAACTTCTTTAGCTAAATAACCTTGATCCTCTGACGCCTCAAGGAAGAGCAATAAGTCATCAGCGAACATCAAATACGGTACCCGCACCTCCCCATTCCCCACGTGAATCGGTCTCCACAAGCCATCACTAACTCGAGCTTGGATTAAATGGGCTAACCTCTCAATACATATCAAAAATAAATATGGCGACATGAGATCCCCCTGACGCACGCCTCTGGATGGTAAAAAGACAGTCGCTTAATTCCACATTAAATTGGAGTTGCATGGATGATGAAGTAACACATGCCATGATAGTTCGCACCACACTGACTAGGAACCCAACCAAGTGCAAAGATTCTTCAATAAAATCCCAGTTTAAGTAGTCATACGCTTCTCCGGGTCCACTTTAATTACCATGTATCCCTTCTGGCCCGTCTTAGTACGCATAGGATGAATAAGCTCTTGGGCGACCATAATATTATTCGTTATCTGGCGATCTAGGACGAAGCTGGACTAGGCATTTCCAATTAGCAAAAGAAGTGTCGGTTTCATTCGGTTTACTAGAACTTTAGTGATAAGCTTGTAGACTACATTGAGGAGACTGATCGGACGGAAGCTCTTTATTGAGTCGGGGTTCTTCACCTTGGAGATAAGTACCAAAAGAGTTCTACTCAACTCGTCGGCACTATGACACCACGAAACACACGATAAATTAAGTCGCATGTAGACTGCCAACGCTGGCCCACTGCATCTGAAAAAATAATGCGTGAAGCCTATCAGGTCCTGGAGCTTTGAGTGGCTTCATATCGCTCAACGCTGAAAATATTTTCGACGACCCAACTTCACGAGTCATAGGCGTTAGCAGTTGATGATCAATCTGAGGAAACAAATTTGGAATGCTTGGTGTCGAGCTCGACCTCCCTATTGTATATACATCTTGAAAAAAATTTACCTCTAACGACTTCATTTCATCGCATCCCTAGTACCACTCGGATCCTTGAAGAATAGAATCTTATTGCGACTACGATGACATTTGACTTTACGATGATAGTAGGCGGTATTTCTATCTCCAAAAGAGTCCAATCCCTTTGCGATTTTTAGAGCATTAGAAGTTTCTCTTGTAAAGATACCTCGTCTAGCTCCTTATACAACAACGCTTCCAAATTTACCAGCCTTGTCGTCGTATATTTTTGTAGCTCCCTTCATACTCCAACTATTCTTCTGAGCAGTTTTTTTTATTTCCGGAAAATATATTCCCGAAAACCTGATAGTTCCACTTGGTCGCCTGTTGCTGGAATGATCTAGTGGCTTCAAAGTAGTCCCGGCCAGCCCAAGATTGGCGCACGAGATCAAAAAACTCGTCATTCAAAATCCATGAAGCGAGAAATTTGAAGGGCTTTGTTTGAGGTGATGATGGTTGAAAAATCGCACATTCAACCAGTAGTGGGAAGTGATCCAAACTGGTTTGGGGTAGATGCTGGACTAATCCCAGTTGGAACTTAGTCATCGAAAACGAATTTGCTACAAACCGATCTAGCTTTTGCTTTAAATTTCCTCTTTCCCAGGTGAATGAAAGACCATTCGTTCGGACCTCGTGAAGCTCGCAGTTAGAGAGCCATGCAGAAAAATCCTGACAAATATTAAAGCGGTTTGGCGAACCACAACATCGTTCAGAAGGCTTAAGAATACAATTAAAGTCCCTGCCAATAAGCCACAGATCTGTTACTCTCGAGTCTAACCTTTGTAAGTCTGGCCAAAGCAAGCATCGAATTTTGGGGTTAGGACTAGGTACACAAACGTAACCAGTACTGCCTTACCATCCTTGAACACCCAAGTATGGACATATTGGCGATGGCACTTGAGAATTTCGACATGCACTCTATCCCGCCACAATAACCAAATTCCTCCAGGAAAACCGGATGCTTCAATTTTGAAGGAGCGAGCAAAGCCACTTATTCTAATAAATTTGTCCGCATTAGCACGGCTGATTTGGGGCTCAAAAATAGCAAAATCGTCTGGATAGTAATGACTTTTGATATTAGAGAAGGCTCGGAAGAAAGCATCCGAGGCCGCTCCTTGAACATTCCACGTAATTATATTCATTAATAAAACTAATGCGAAAAGGACTTCCACTTATTAGAGAGAACTAGGGACCTGAGAGGTCGAAGCGCCGTCTTCCGTCATGTGATCCTCATCATCCTTATCACAAGTTCAGTTCTCAACCGAGCTGCCTAAACTGTGAGCGTCCGACGGTTTCCATTGAGCTTGATCCCTCAGGTCAAGCAAGTCCACTTTATTTTCACTCCGAGTTGATTGGGTAGGGTTCTCAAAGATTTGAACTACTCGATGACACATTGGAACCAACCCAGATGTCACGGGAATGATCACTTGAGAAACATCCATCTTACTGAGCTCCATATTGTTCTCTCGCTCCAACACCTCTACTTGGACCAGTCCACTATTGGAAACATATGGTATAATGTCATGACATAGCCCATTCTCCCCCTTTTGATGCCCGCCTTGGGTATTACCAGTAGCACACCCGACTTCCCCTTTGCCCATGGCTTTTCTGTTTTTTTCTTGCCCATTTTTTCCTTTTTTGGCCCCAACTACTTGCCACTCGTTAGATCCCTTAGTTGTGTCTCTCGAGCCCTTCTGTCGCACCGCTTGGAATAATATCACTTGAGAGTCAATCACACTATTTTCTTTATCGTGTTCTTTAAATACAATCCCCATGGTCGGGGGAACCTCCTGGACTAAGTTCTCTTCCCCATTACTTTCCGCTAGAGCAGCAAACCTGGAGCCATTTTCATGCACAACCTCTCTATGTTTAGGAGCGTTTACTCATGTCCTCTTCTTGCCCGGATATTGTTGCCATCCCCCCTTTGTCTGCCCTCATCCATGGCCCAAATTGTTGCTCACTGTTTTTACCTACCCCACTATCTGTCGTGGGAGTGTTGCCCCATCCTTTCCTCTTTGCACCTTCCGATGATTCCTTGGGGTATGCTTGACCCCCGAAGCTTGCTTTTGTGGCTTCGGTTGGCCGACTAGGACATGCGACTGACATATGTCCACACCTCCCACATGTGTAGCATATATCCGGTAGCATCTTGTGTTGTACCTGTTGTGGTTTTCCCCGTATCGCGAACTAAGTACATAATGGCTTTGTCAAGTCTAAAGAGACTGCCATCCGGGCAAATTTACCACGCGACTGGTTGGCCGTTTGATGATCAATCTTCACCACCTTCCCCACAATGTGGCCCACATTACGAAAAATTTTCTTATGATACAGGTTTATCGGCATCCCCGACAGTCTGATCCAAGCGATCGTGGAACGTATTTCATTCGTAGCACCATCAAATGACTATTCCCATGGTTGGACGTGGAGGTAATGTTTTCTCACTATCCAAGGTCCCCCGACCAGCGCCGAAATTGCATCTTCATGTGTCCGGAATTGTATCAGAAATTATCCATTTTCAGCATCAATAATAGGGCAACCAGTCATGAAAGGCCAAATTTCTACTAGTTTCACATACAACGTTTCCTTACAAATATTTAGCCAAGTAGCTTGACTACTACCACGTTGCTAAACGCCTTTATTCGAGCATCATAGAAGCTATCTTTTATCCATATATTAGGGGTTGGTCCATTGAAATCCACCGTAACGTCATTGTCTAATTCACCCTCCTCATCATCAGATTCAATAACAACATGGGAGCGATTTTTTGTCAGCGTATCTCGAAAGCTTAACGGAGGTGTTTTCTTGGCAATTGGTTCTTGTTGCGTAGTTCGCGGGATAATGGTTTCTGTGGGCTTATCTTGATGTTCGGGCATTAAATCCTTCGAGGAGCGTTGTTTCTTCAGTGACCGAGAGCTGAGCATCTGAGGCGAGTTTGCTTTAGCGAGTTCTGGGAATGGGTCTGGGGGATAGACCGGTGGATCCGTCGGTTTCTCAACATCGCTTGGATCAGTCGTGGTTGAAACCCTAGAGGGTTGCTTTTCAAATGCGATATTTCAATCCTTCTTAAATTATTTGTGAGGTCAGTGCGAGCGTTTCTTTATATATATCTCCGGTCATCGTCATCACCTTGTCGCCGCCGATCGCCGCCCATCGCCGCCGTGAGTGATC
>CACSLK010003174.1:5456107-5473100 GCA_902706635.1 Striga hermonthica
CTTATAGTCGAGCAGTGAAACCGTTTTGAATATTATTACTGTTTTGGGGCGTTACATTCGTATTAATCGTAAGCTTTTATTTTCGTTGACATCGCTAGGTTTTGAATGTTTGTGTTGACATCGCTAAGAGTAACTAAATTCTCTATCTAGGGTTAGATGATTGTCGTTCGGGTTCGCAGTTTGCGCCATGTGGTTTCTTGTATAGAAAACAGGTTTCTTGCAAAGAAACTGGTTTCTTGCCAAGAAACGGGTATCTTGCCAAGAAACGGGTATCTTTAGCAAGACACGGTCTGTTGACATGTCATTTTAATTTTTTTGGGACTTCACACACTTCACTTCAATTTTCATTCATCTCAAAGAACACGTTATTTTTTTACAAGAAACGGGTTTTCTTGCCAAGAAACTAGTTTCTTGAGCGAAAAACTGGTTTCTTGCCAAGAAACTGGTTTCTTGCCAAGAAAACAGGTTTCTTGCCAAGAAACTGGTTTCTTGCCAAGAAACTGGTTTCTTGCCAAGAAACGGGTATCTTGAGCAAGACACGGCCTGTTGACATGTCATCTTAATTTTTTTGGGACTTCACACACTTCACTTCAATTTTCATTCATCTCAAAAAACACGTTTTTCGACAAGAAACGGGTTTTCTTACCAAGAAACTGGTTTCTTGAGCGAAAAACTGGTTTCTTGCCAAGAAACAGGTTTCTAGCCAAGAAACCCGTTTCTTGACCAAGAAACCCGTTTCTTGATCAAGAAACCCGTTTCTTGCTCAAGGCGAAGAAATACCCCGCGGCCAAGGCGAAGAAATACCCCGCGGCCGTGACAGGATCCCACGGCCGCGAGATCTTTATTGCTAACTTCATATTTGGGACCCAATATTTACTCGCCGCGGCCGCGGCTATGAAATGCTCCACGGCCGCGACAAGCTTCCGCGGCCGCTAGAGTTCTTCGAGGCCTCAAGATTTTATTGCAGAACTGGATATTCGGGATCCAACATTTACTCGCCGCGGCCGCGACTATGGAAATCCCCGCGGCCGCGACAAGTAATTTTTTTTTTTTTTTTTTTGTGTTTCATTCTAATTTTTTGGGACTTCACACACTTCACTTCAATTTTCATTCATCTTTAAAATACACTACACACATCAATATATCCTACAAAGTTATTACATTAACCACACTCAAATCAATCGTACAAATAACAACCCAATTATGTCTTGCCACAAAGAAAACATTCATCTACGATCAATAAAAAACAACATATAAATGGAAAAAAAAGCACATAAACTAGGTAATGTTTTGAGGACACTTGTTCCTACGGTGGCCAGGTTGCCTACATTTACCACACAAACGAACTTTGGTAGCGGGACGTCCAAATTGAATTGGTTTCTCAACATTTTGGACTAAGGCAACACAAGTTGTAGAGTAATGCCCACTTTCGTGGAATCGTGTACAAAATGATTTACTTCGAGATCTCGAAGAAGGGCCAGTAGAAGGTATGCGGTTTGACCTCGGTCTTCCGGCTTGCTTGGGATTAATAGGGCATTTGACAGCCATCAAACTAGGTGCTGTAGTTAAGTCCCAAGTACTTGGATGCGCAATTGGCATGATTATGGGCTCGTAAAGTTTGCGCCATGTTGTGGCCTTGTAGTAGTCGTGCACATATCCATACACCGATTCGTTTGCCTTCCTAAAAATGGTACATGCATAGAACACATTACCACATGTGTAAGATAAAAATATGTATGTAAACATTGAGACTTTTATTAAATTAAAAAAAAATGAAAAAATTACCCGATAGCCTTAATCGCATGTGAACAGGGCAATAAATCCACCTGAAAGAGATAACAAGTGCATGTCCGATCATTCAAATTGACGACAAAATTCTTGACCCCGTCCTTCACGTGGTAAATGTAGTGATTGATATTTGAAGCTTCCATTTGGTCTGTTGCAGTTTTATAATCCATTAAACACTTAGATATTGATGGAGGAACTTCACACTCAATCTTTTCTGTCTCGACACGTCTTTTGTGAAACCACTCTTGCATAATGTTTCGAATACATTCAAACAATGAGCAAACAGGCAATTTCCTTGCCCAACGCAACCTATTGTTAAGCACCTCACAAGAATTTGACGTCATGAAACTATATCGTCTCACAGGACATTGACTTCGTGCCCACCTAGTTGGAATGGCTTTAATCAAATCCTCCCATGTTTTATGATGTTTTTTCGCAAGCATGACCACCGACTTTTTGTACACAACGGGAGAATAAGTGTATGAAGCTTTCATATATAAACCAACAGCTTTAGACCCGTGACTTCGAATATTTTGTCGAAGGTGGTAGGAACATATGGCATGTACGGCTTCAGGGTAGACAACCTCCATAGCAGACTTTATGCTCGGGTGGCGATTAGAAACAATTACTAAATTTTCCGGACATCCGAAAGTGGAGCGAAGCTTTTGGAGAAACCACATCCACGCACTATGACATTCCTTATCGCCGATACCAAATGCCAAAGTAAAAATTTGTTCATTTCCGTCCTTTGTAGTTGCTACAAATAAGATGCCTTTATACTTACCCTTCAAATGCGTACCGTCAATCACAATAACGGGCCGACAATAACTGAGGAAGCCTGCAGACGGATGAAAAGAAATGAAAGCATACTCAAACACGTCATCTTTATCTGTCTCAATGTATGCCGATGTTCCAAGATTTTCCTTCATCGACATATGAAAATACGCCGGCAAAAGTTCCCAGGATTTCTTGTGATCTCCATAAATAAAGTCGTAGGCGGCGTTTTGAGACCTCAGAGATGTATCGTATTTTAGCTTAATGCCATGATCACGCTCCATGTCACCCATAATCTCTACAGGCTTTAATACTCGGCCCTCTGTCAACAACTTCGGCGCGAATAATGCTCCAATGATCTTTGCAGGCAATTGTCGAGGGGCTGAATGATTTAGGTTAACTGAGCATGTATGTGGATGGATAAATTTTGAAACTTTCCAACTACCTCTAGTCAGTGCATTCGCAGAAAGCAAGAATGGGCAATTTTTATGCTTGCACACAACCTTTAACCTAGAATTTGAAGATCTCGATGTTCGGAACTCCACTTTATGCTTCAAATGGTATAAACCCACTTTTACCAACAAGTTTTCCTTACTTTCAATGACAACGCCTTTGGCTAATTCACGGTCTATCATTGACGGCTCTTCAGACGAAGGATGGACATCAACATTGTGAAAATTGGCTTCGGGAATCCTCCAACCGCTACTCGAACGAGTAGCGATTTCATTCAAATCGTCCTCTTCAATAGCAACCCCTCCAGGAAGGTCAAGCCGAGGAACATTGTGGATCGCTATACACTTCTTGTTGCGTAGAATATGCTCATTTAAACCACCCATCATGTTTGAGGGGGACAACACATTGTAGTCGATATCTTCATCTTCTTCAATTATGAAGTCCGGATCATCAATGTTATCATCCATCTCATTTAGGAGATCATCATTGCAAGGATTATCGTTCATGTTCGTCTCATTATTGTAAGGATCACAAAATTTCTCGTTATCAAAACCTTCATCATCAACTTCATCATCACCTTCATCATCACCTTCATCATCAACTTCATCATCACCCCCATCATCAAATTCATCATCAACTTCATCATCACCCCCATCATCAAATTCATCATCAACTTCATCATCATGACCTTCACCATCACCTTCATCATTCCCAGTTGAATACACATTGAACCCGCTATCCACACCCCAATCGACATGTTCGGGAGAATGTCGTGAGGCACCGGGTTGATTTGATTCTACCCTTTTAGAGGTGTCAGGCACCATGTTGTCATTGTTCGCCGAATTAGATGTTGATGGTTGACTCATTATAGGTGGATACACAGCACCATATGGATAGAGAGGTGGGCCCTGAGCGGCAAATAAATTCATAAACCCACCTAGATAGTCATACGAAGGGTACATTGGTACACTCGCCTGAGTATACGGACTTGGACTATGTTTCGGCTGTAATGTGACATAGATGGTAGGTATTGTGAACATGGCAGACACATTTCGCATATCTGATTCACAAGAGATAAGCCATTTCTCCACCTCTCCGTTATCACCGGCCACTAAAAACTGAAATCGATAGTCGCACATGTTTCTATCTCCACGAACAATGTCATGAACCCTATTCATGAAAGCTTCGTATGATGACGTCCTAAGACAAAAAAAAAAATTCATTTATGTCTCTCCATTTTTGTACACATTCCCATCCCAAAAACCACTGTGAACAATTCGCACTTTACCAACGTCCATCTGAAAAAATTAAATAAATAAAAAAAATCTTAATAAAAAATTCATAAACGGTTTCTTAGGAGCAAAGTTAATTGAGCAAAAAATATGTTACATCTTGTTCAAAAAACCGTTTGATGCTCAAGAAACCAGTTTCTTAACAAGAAACCCGTTTCTTGTCAAGAAGCTGGTTTCTTGTTCAAGATACATGTTTGATGCTCAAGAAACGGGTTTCTTGTCAAAAAAACTGGTTTCTTGTTCAAGAAACTGCGTGTTGAACCAGAAGAAAATGTTTCTTGTCCTTTCTTGTTCAAGAAACTGTTTTTTTTTTCACATAAATTGTTTATTCTTCAATAATAGATTCTTCAACTCCTAAAACTCGTAAATGTTTCTTGTCCTCTTCTAACACACGACTCCTCCTTTTCAAGCACAAAAAATCGATTTTTTTAACTCTAAATAAATATTATTTCAACAAAATAAAATGGTGCAACACAAATCAATATGTTGAGAACAAAAACATAAAAATCTATTTCGAATTCTTTTTATTTAACATAATAAAAAAAATTAGGTTTAGATCAATGTACCTTTTTTCTTCTCAAAAAGGGATTCACTTGATGTGTTGGAGATGATTTTTGTTCCAGATGATTCACTTACGTGAATTTTGGGAAGATGAGAATTTTTTTTTTTTTTACAGACGCGAGAAAGAACGAAGAGGAGAGAAAGAAGAGAGAAAGAAGAGGAGAGAAGGAAGAGACAAAGAAAACCGCGTGCTTTCTGCTTTTTCCAACTTTTTCAGATTTTTTTTTTTAATATCTTTGGTAGGTAAATAATAAGTAAGGGTAGAATTGTACTTTTAAGTGCTAAAATGGCTAGATTTCATTGTTTTACAAAAAGTGGCCATATTTCATTTTTTACTTCAAAAAATGGCTAGAAAACCGCCCCACTGAAAACAAAACCTACATGCTGCTGTAGGTAAAATAAACTAATAAACTTTAACCATAGTAATAAACCACAAAATATAAACTAATAAACTTAAACCATTCTAATAAACAACCAAATATGACGAAGTACGTAAATATCTTCCCAGCCCCTTCACTCAGATGGATCATGAGCATTTTCCGGTTGCATAAGAGTACCATCTTCATAGACCTTTGCCTTTCCTTTATCATGCGTCGTAGACATTAGCATCTTAGGATCTTCGAATTCGAATATATTGCTCAAGTTGCGCTTTGCTGATGAATCGCCAACTTTTTCAATTTCCTTTGCAATTTTGAGAGGTGTAGAAACCTCATCTTCTTCATCAATGACATCCTACAAAATATTAATAATTATTAAATATTTAAAATAAATAAGTTAATAAATAATCTATATTAATTATATTAATTCGAAAATACAATGTAAAAAAAAATTGAAATAGATTCTTTACCACAAAATAGCTGCTATCATCTCCTCTAAGCATGGTCAAAAAGTCCGACACCTATAATATTGAACAAAAAATGTTAGCACCATGTTGAAATTATATTAAAAAACATTGGGAGTTCGACATATGACCTCTGGTGCAACTATGAGCTGGTTGTACTTGGAAACAACATCTTTGTCATTAACCACCCTACAAACACTAAATGAAAAGTTGCCCGAGTAGCGTTGCTTCTGAATTCGAACTTTAAACAGAACAGCCTGTCCAGTCAAACTCTTTATTTCTTCAGGCAACTTATAAGTTGTCGAATTCTATACGAAAATAATATAAAATTTGTTAACAACTACATATAAATTTGTTAATAAAATAATAAGTATAGAATCAGAACTTTGCGCATGAATTCAGTTCGTAAAGAATGACATGGTTTTCCAATGAGGATCTCAGACTTCTTGTCCCAACAAACAATATCTGCATTAGCTGTTGAATCCGAAATGCTCAAATTCATCTTGTACCTGTTAAGGAAAAAATTGTTAGGAAGAAAAACGCAAGCTGAAAATTAATTTTGAAAAAGGTAAAAGTACCTGAACTTCCCGACTTCCTTTGAGCATTTGCTACACTTGAAACCTGTGTCCGAATTAAGCATTTTGCTGCTGCAACTGCGGCAAGCGAAATACCACCAATCGTCCACAACAGAGTCAATGGAAGCACATATCCATATGCTTTTATCCTGAAGGAAAAACACATTCAAGAAATAATAGTTGTAATTTTACAATTTAATAATAAAATTAATATTGTTTCTTTAAAATTCAAAACTAAAAAATATACCTCTTTATGTTTAAACAAAGATTCCACATCAGAAACTGGAATATCACCAGATTGCAACTCCTCCAGTTCACTCTTGATAATAGTTACTTTGAGTTGTATTTTGTCCTTTTCAAATTGCTTGCAGTGTACCTACTGTTGTAAATATTTTTTTACTGGAGTAGAATCGAAAGATTCGACACCGGGTCGTATCGCAAGGAAGGTTAGCCGAATTATTAAGCACGTTTACTCAACACAATTTTTTTTCCAAACGATATAATTCATAGAAAAAACAAACACATAGTTACAACCGGCTCACTAGCCGAATAAAGAAGGACTACACCCACGGGTAGCCTAGGCCTAACACACAACAAAACCACAAAAACTAAAAAAACCCCACTAATGAGGAATACAAACTCCCCACGGGGGAATTCACACTCCTAAAGGCGGAGAAAAAAACACTGACGCACACCAACAACACAACCAAACACACAAACAAACCAAACACACAAACAAAATAAATCTAAAACAAAGAAATAACTACAGCCCTCCCCCACCGGACGGGAAATCCAAACTCCACCACATCCCGGACAAACACCCATCGCAAACTACCGAGAAAAACCACGAGATTCACGGCCAAAACACAACGGATCCAGAAAATCCCCTAATGGGCTAACTAGACCCGGACCACAAAGCTCGACAGCGCCTCCCAGTACTCCACAGACCCGACCTAGGCCGGACCACTCCGCAGCCCCCTCCACGCGTACACCGGAGCCACCACATAGTCGCTGCCGGAGGACCCACCTTCCAAACACCATGGAAGACCGGGCAAGGAAAGGACCATGGCTAGACCGCCGCCATCGACCGCCACAAGGACGCCCATGACGTCCGACGGACACCGCCGCAGAGCTCCACCCGCCTCACCACTCCCGCCATGGCAATCGGACGAAGATTGGAACCACGCGAGGGGATGGAGACGAGAGAGCACCTCAACCATGTCGTCGGGCCCAGAAAGAGCCAGGTGGTCGCCAGAATTAGGCAGGGATTGGGCCGCCGGAGGAGAGGCTCATCCGGCTTGACGAGGCTAGGGCAAGAAGAAGAAGGGGAATTGAGGGTTTTTACTCTCTGAAGGAGAATTTACCTGGGGCAATTTTTCTAAAAATGAAAAAATCGTTAATACATAAACACAGTGAGATAAATAATACGTACACTTTTAATAAATTTTTTCTTACTGAGGGAGTTGTGCGAAGTTCTCTTCCCAAGTGCCATACAAACTGTCGATGGCTTTTTTCCTCCCGTGCCACGCCTTCTTATAGCTCACATCGACTTTCCAACATTTTTTGACATCCTCCTGGATCAGGGTAACACTGTACTCGGGTTTCTTTTGGATCTTGGTCATGATAAGATTGGAAATAATTGTGGCGGTTACATTTCTGTGGTCATTTTTATCGGCTTCTTGCATACAACTATGCCTCTCGGTCCATTCCGTTACTTCCCACAGATCATGAACCCGTGTGCAGTGCGTCACCCGAGCCTTCTAGGAACAAGGTTGAGCTTCGGCGGATTTTCACACCACCTTGAATGATTTCTTATTCGAATCTTTTGTCCTAACCTCCCTCAATCTACTAACGTTCCAATTCATTATACCAATCTGTGCTTCTTCCTTGGACCAGAAAACAGTACCCAAACGGTTAGTCTCGACATTTCCATTCCAACGAGGGAGAGCATACTCATCCCGGTCTACACATGAGGGGTCCCACTCACCCATCTCGCAATACACGTGCTGTCCGGTACTAGGAAATGGGTGCTCTTCAACAAACTCTGGTTCACTCTCCTCGTTTATTGATCTATCCGATTCCGTTTCTGATGTATCATCTGTCAAATCGTCTTCATCAGGAATGAAATCATCATCGGGTTCTTCTCTAACTGTTGAGCTTGTCCCTTCGCCAAAATTACGAACATGCGAAGTGGAAGTACCCTCAAAATCAGGCACTCCCCCGTAAAAATGGGAAACATCCTCAAACTGTGTAATCACTGTATGTGCCTGCGTAACCTGCTTCAACTCTAAATGCAAATACACATAGGAGAAAGCAGGAAAATAATATATCCACTGTAAAGCACTATCAGTATTCAAGTTTCCAATGTTCTACGAACCATCGGGTCGGTTAGTAAGTAAACTAATCCCCTCAATCATCCAACCATCTCGACGGAACCCAAAATTTTCATAAAGTATATCTTTAAGTTGTTGAAATGATATCTTCTCCCCAATGCTAAATGAACTATCCGGACGGTTTATAAAAGCTGAAAATGAATCTAAAACCTCTTTGGGATGATTCCAATACACGTTAACAAAATATGGTCCGGTAGACTCCATTTACACCTGTTACAAATAAAATCACGAATTCTTTTAACAAACCCTAATACTCATTATCCATCAATAACATATAATACACTTTCAACCAAAAAATCCAGAAAAAAAAATATTCCAATCAATTAATCATTCAAAACTCTAATACCTTATCGAACAATAACATAGAAATCATCTATAATTCCGATAAATTGAAACCCTAATTTCAAAAAACCCTAACCCAACAACAACCAAACAATTACACAATTGACAATTTACACATAATATTTCAATCTCCAATTCAACATACACACATAATTGTTAATCAATTATCAATTTCAATCTTCAAGCACCAACACATTCAAACATATTATAACAATTCTCAATCTCCAAGTAACTCCAAACAAATATAAAAAGTTAAGATAAGCCAATATACCTCGTGCGAATGAATTAACTGGAAATAAGACTCGTGTCGCTGTTGTCGGTTCACGTCGGGTGAAGATTAGATCGAGTTATTTTTTTTCTCAAGTATTTTTGTTCTGTTTTTTGCTCTCTCACTCTCTGTTGCTCGCTCTCTCACTCTCTGTTGCTCAATTGGTCGCGTAAAATGAATGGGAGAAGAAGATTTTTTTTAATATTTTTTAAATAAAACGTATTTAAGGAATACGTTTTCTGTGCATTTAATTATAAAACGTATTCCTTAAATACGTTTTATTTAAATATATTTTTTAAAAAAATTAATATTTTTTAAGACGTATTATTCGAATACGTTTTCCTTAAACGTATTCCTCAAATACGTTTTCTTTTTTATTTTTTTTTTCTTAAATGAAAACAATTTTGAAAATTGTTTTCGATTTTTTTTAATTAAAATAGTTAAATAAAAACATATTCACGGAATACGTTTTTTTAAATATTTTTTTTTTAAAAAAAACGTATTCAAGGAATACGGCCTTTTTATTTTTGTCCACTTCCATTTTTCTTTCTTTTTTTTTGTCCACTTATTTTGTTGCTTTTTTTTTTTTAAAATAAATTACTCATGAAAAATAGATGGTTGTTTTTCTGGAGAATGCTATGGTTCCGTTTGTATCATCCGTAGGGTGTTTTAACCGTTGGATACACATGTAGTTCGTATTATTCAACAGTTAAAACACCCGACGAGATGGTACAGTAACAGTACCGTAGCATTTCTCTGTTTCTTTAATTCATTATTTAGAGGTAGGGCTAACATTTTTTTTAACCAAAAATTGAACTGAACATAACCGACGAAAAAATAAATCGAATCGTATTGAAGTGCTTGTATCACAATTTTTTTCTTCCATGTTCGACAATAGATTGTTTTATTAAGTGCGTTTATACAAAAACCAGAATCTAATTATATTTAAACTAACTTCAATATACTAAATTTAAGCTCTTTAATCCTTCAGTTGATTTGTGAGTCTTTTGTGTGTATTTAATTGATAAGAAGTGAGGAAATTACCAAAATCACGAAAAAAAACACTAGCATTTTTTTTTTTTTGTGCTCAAAACTGGTTCGGTTTTTCAGTATAAAATTGAAACCGAGCCGAGTTTCGGTAACCAACTTTAATCTTTTTTGCATTTCGAGATTACCGAAACTATCAGTTTGGTATCGGTATACGCATATCGGTTCGGCTACCGAACCGATACCACCCTAAGGGAGTGTTTGTATACAAATATTTTCCCTCAAAATGAGTTTTTTTTGGTTAACCAGAGTTAATTTTTTTTTTTTAAAAAAAAGTGATATGGTAAGTTATTAGTGGGATTTTAATATTTAATTTTAATAATTTAAAACAAACTAATTAAAGTTAATTCGATGTAAATGTAAAGAGAAATGATTTTAAGTATGATTAGTTAAAATTATGTGAGGGGATGAATAATAAATTAAAGTTGATGTGACTTATAAGAATGATTGGTCGATATTATTTAATTATATTGATATTATTGAAAATAGTAGAGTTGAGTTAAAGTTGAGTTAGATGTTGAGTATAGATTGAGTTTTTTTATATACACACACACCCTAAGCTCTAAGACCATCTTTATCCAAAATTTCACTCAACCCAACTTAATAATTAAAATTTACTTTTTTTTCCACCTACATAACCTAACTTTATAATTCAATTTATCTTTATCCCCAACCCAATTCAATCTAAATATTTAATTTAATTTAAAATTTACAATTGTGTTCCATAACATATCAAGTGTGGTATCTATTTGTAGAGAATGAAAAATATGAATTTTAGTATTTTTTATTTTTTTAAATACACTTGTCCAATAAAAATGAGACAAGTGTCATATTCTTACAAAAATGATAGGTTGCGACCAAGGTCGCATTGTGAACTGGGTCGCTCAATTTATGACCTTTTTTTTTGTCTTGTAGCAGGTGACCCAACATTTGGGTCACTGATTAAGTAAGTCTAACTACTAAGCAACCCGTCAGATGAACTTATTTCTTTTTGTAAAAAAAAATAATAATTATTTATACTTAAACATCGCATTATAGCAAGAAAAAAAAATACAAAATATAAAAATAATATATTATTGATTTGTGTATGTAATAATTAAGGACTTAAGAAACTAACGCGTACGTAATAATTAAGAACTTCATAAAGTACAATCAACTTGGAATAAACCAATTTTCATGAACAAATTCCCAAACCAAAACGACAAACTGAAAAATGTGTCGTCCTTTTCATGTCAACTCATATTATTATCATTCATCTTGTATGTACAAAGCATGGAGAAAAGTAAAATAGATTAATAGATCATGCATCGCATAATCAAATGAATCTCTATGTATTTAATAGTAGATCATCACATATCACCAAGTATAATTGATTCACGCGGAAAAGAGAAAAAGGAAAGGAAAGAAAAAAGGAAAAATCTATAAATCAAAGTCGCCGCCCATGTCTTCCATTGAGTCGACGTACCCATCCGCATAAGTAATTTTACACCCGAAAACCGACGCCATCTCCCCAATCCGCAAGCCACCGAGCAGCCGAGCACCCAATATGAACCCCAACCCGGCCCGCATCCGACCTTATTCTTCTTAGGCTTCTAAGGCTGCCCGTACGCCCGCTACAGTAGGTACCAGTAACGTGGAAGCGCCATCTGGCCGTACTCGTACCCGCTCTCCTGCGGTGGGTATCCTAGTACCAGTACCCTTCCATTTGCATTCACACAATTCTTCAGACAAATTTTGTCCCTCGGATAAAACACCAAACATTAAGATCGAGGGAAGTTGTTGGGGGCGAGTTGTAACACCTCGCCTAAACTTACTAGAATCAGAGTAAATTTTTCGCGCTATAAATGGAAAGCACTGATTTAATTTTCGAAAACTCATATTAATTTTTTGAAAGTACTTTAACTTTAATCTGCGGGATGCTGCTCAACTTAAATCTGTATCTTCATCTATTTAATCTAACATGCATGTGACCAAGTAAAAATTCATTCTAGAATTAAGGCCATGAATAATACCGGATTAAACATGCATATTCTGAAAATCTGACATAATCTGAAATCTGAAATACTAGTATGAAATCTGACATTTGAAACACAAGTTTAACATGCGGAAGCAAGTACAAGTTCAGAAAACACACAAGCATAAAACAAACATAGATAATTCAAACATGTTCAAATACTATATGACATGTTTTCACAAAAATGTCCTGAAGTTGGACCAATACCACATATTTACTCACGCGTCACGTGGGACTCAATCACCTGAAAAATAGGGTAGTGGGGAGGCGTGAGCACAAATGAATCAACGGTGCTCCGCCGGGACCGGCACTGAAATACTCAACACATTTAATGTCAAATCATGAAATCGGTATAAGCATAAATAAACTGGCAAACTATGGGACCAACGGTAAATCGGTACTCATGTGCACACTCTGGGGTCCCATCCCACAGAAATCCAGGTTGGGCCTCGCCCACTCATCTGGACGCTAGACGTAGGCTGGGCATCGCCCACTCATCTAAATCATAACTGACATCTGACATCTTGACCAAGACGGGATCACTCGTCTATCTCGATCCTTCAATCTACTTACACAGATACCTCAGACAGTATAAGCAATTAAAAGCAATGAGATACACAGTACACAGTTCCCACCTGGAAACTGGCGAATGCAAATGCTGAAACTGAAGTAGGTAGCTGACGGAGGCTCGACTCTCCTCAAGCTACAAAATATATTCAGCGGAATATTCTAAGTATTGGGCTCAGAATAAAACTCAAGTTTTTAATATCTCATTGTCTAGGTTCGCTCACTCTGATTTAAAAATTAATTTAGGGATTTACGAGCTGATTTTGAAAATATTATTGTCTTTGAGGCATTTTAGAGTTCTCTGAAATATTTCTAAGTTTGAAACTAAAATCTGACTTAATGTAATCTGACTGAAACCTAAACTATATACGAATCTTTAATCTATCTGGAATCTTAACTATATCTGAAATCTTAGATATACCTGAAATCTTAACTATATATGAAATCTTAATCTGACTGGATCTGAAATTTATCTTAAAAAATATCTGGAATTTATCTTGAACCATCCAGACTGACCGGACCGATTTGACTGAATTGGACCGACAACTCACTCGGATCCGGTCGATCATTCGCTTGACTATGTGCAGCTTGGTTTGACCGTAGTCCGAGTTCGGCGTGGCAACTCGGATCGACACGAACTCGACTGACACGGCTTAGCCGATGCACATGTTTAAAATGGTGCCACGGTCCCTGACGCAGGGGGTGCTTGGACCACAACTAAGGGATACGGCGCATAGACGGTAGACGGATGGACTCGGTGCACGGGCACACACTCGGTGGTTTTACTCAGACTCGTTGCACGGGCACACACTCGGCAGTTCAGCTCGAACGGTCGGACGAGAGTTGATCACGTGCGCGCGACGAAGATATGCGTTACGAATTAATAATATTATGTCTAAAAATTATTTAAACAGTACTAGGGTTGGGTCAATTATATTCGAATCCAGAAAAATACCTGGTTATCAGAACCAGATAAAACCAGGGTTTTGATTCTCGAAAATACTAACTTATTTAAGGCCGATATTAAAAATAGAATTTCTATGTGATTTATAAGGAATTTATAATCCACAACTGCAGCTAAAACCGCAACCGAACTAATGTTCTATATTTATTGCATTAACGACTAAAGTCCTGATTTTTATATCTAAGTCAAACGGCATCCAAAATTCACGAAATTCAAAACATAGCATCATCAACATATATATAGTCCATGGTCAAAGTATCAAGTCAAACGGCAACTCTTAACCTAGTCAACTCAAAATCGCTACGACTGGTCAACACATTTGACCGGCTCGTTTGCCTATCAAACAAAATCCAAAAATTTTCAAATTCGCACCTAAGCCTCAAGACAACGCAACGAATTTAATGATATTTATTTCGTCATTTTATCGCATTTATTTAAAAAGTCCTAAATAATCGCTTCAAGCCAGAAAATCCCGATTTATTCAAAATCGCTCAAATCAACATATCATTTTCTCTTATCTCATTTATATCATAAAGTCTAAGCCATAATAATCGAGTTTTAGCTATAATCGCAGTCACGGGTCAGCTGGGTCGGATAGGTGCAATCCAAGGCTAGCTCGTGCACGTGGATGCTCGCTGGTCGTGGTTCCGGTGCAGCTGGTCGCGGTGGAGCTGTTTTCCGGCCACCTGGTGGTGAGCAGCGGCATGTGAGCTCGAGTTTGCAGGTTCTCGGTGAGGATGGCGTGGTGCTGCTGAGAACGGCCTTCGGACGTCGTGAACGGGAGGTGGAGCTCGAGCTGCGGGTCTGCGCGTGAGAGGAGCTGGGACCGAGCTTGGAACTGAGGAGCTGGAGTTGGTCTTGGTCGGACTGAGGTCGTGGGTTAACCGACGGCGGCGAACTGGCCGGAAAATGAGAGAGCTCACCGGAAAATGGCTCAAGCCATGGGTGGAGGTGAAGCAAGCTTAGGTTCTTGGGTCTTGAAGGTGGGTTTTAACTTTATGAAGCTAAATCTTGGTATAAGCTAAGAAATCTTGTACATATTTGTAATTTGCACTAGATCTTAGAAAATGATGTGTTTCTAAGGTTAAATCTTGAAATGAAAGAGTATGTTTGGGATAGATGATGCATAGTACTTGTAGAGGAAGGCTAGGGTTTTGTAGTGATGTTGGAGAAGAGGGGACAAACTATTTATAGATGTTTTAGTATTAGGGTTTCATACTCTTGTTGGGCATTGTTAAAATCGGGCTACAATATTGGGCTCGATTTTTAAATCGACTTGGGCTTAGGATAATTTCTAGACTTGATTTAAAAATATAAGTGATCGGTCAAGTAAAAATATGACGGCTTGTAGTAATTTCAACTTGGGCTGAGAATTAATATTGGACTCGTAATTAAAATACTACGAGGGCTCGATATTTAAAATATCGGTTGGTCTTGAAAATTAATCGACTACTCGAATTAAAAGTGGGCCAACTAATTAAAATAAATTCCCGACTACTCGATAAAATAATTTATCGAAGCTTAGACTTAGGATTTTTATCTCGTTTCTGAAATAATAATTCGAACGTTCTTCTTATGGCTTAGACTTTACTACTAACTATTTAATGTAAATAAATATAATAAATGCATCAAATTTAGAAACTTAATATTTATAGACATATAGTCGAGCTCCATAAATAATAAATAAAAATCTGGGCATTACACGAGTCGTCTAAAAGATAACAAACAATCCAGAAAGAATATAATCTAGAAATCTTAAGAAAAGCAAATATAAGTTACAATCTTTCTTCCAATATAAACCTGATTACAGAGCCACACATCAATTCACGCTCAAAACATGCATTAAAAAAACTAACTCTACATTACTCAGAGTGGCCAAATAGAAGAATTATGAGATATTCTATTCATGGAAAAAAAGTTTATCTAAAGAAACCAAGTGAAGAAGATGAGTGAGAGCGCTATTTTTAGTGACTCCCTTGTTGTTGTAACCATTTCGTTACTGTTTGTACTTATTTAGAGTTTATATAATAGTATTTGTCGTTTCTAGAAAAAGAAAAAAAAGTATCATGATACAACTATTTCCTCCCATTTTCATCTCCTTAAGCTCCATATTTTTCCTAACGAAGTTGGAATTTTATACTTTACAATATCATTTAATGTACCTTTGTTTTAAGATAGGAGATTATTCTCCTCACACTAACTAAAAATTAACTTCTCAAATCATACCATTATTTTAAGTTTGTCATATAAAGTTTTAAAGTTGATAAATTGTCTTTCAAAATACATGAAATTGATGATGTAATATCCCGATATTTTAACGGTATAAATTATGTTTTAATTCCGATATAATAATGTTATCGTTTATTATTTTCGGAATTAATTTAGTTCAGTCGGGATTACCGAAATTTATTTTCGACGTACCGTTTACGTCCGAAATAATTTTGGTAATTAAGTATTATGTTAATTAAGTAATTAAGTATAAATTGAGTGATTAAATAAAATTAATCACTACTTTAGCTCATGAAGGCCGTGACCTAATTCTATTCAAGTTGTGACTTAGAAAATTTTCCTAACTTTATCATGTTTTATATAATAGCCGTGGGCTTCCTTCACAATTTGGAAATTAAGTTTCCTTCACTAACTAAGCATAAAACGTGGCTTAAGAAGAGATAAAGTGGGAGGCTTAGTCATCTATTATCAATCTTAATGGAGAGCAATTGGCAAAAGCCTAAGGTGGCCACGCCACCCATACATCATCACCACCATTTCCTCGGCCAAGTATATATATGGAGCATTTATACGAAATTTTGCTCAAAATTTCCCTAAGGACTAAGCTAAACCTCCTTCTTTATACAACCAGCACATATATATCAGCCCTTTCAGTAAACAAAATCTAGCAAAGTTCCTTAAATTTCTTATATAAACCGCACGGCAATTAAGGACACCGCGCGGAGTACACGCGAGGACGGAAGCCACGCTTATTTTCCGAATTCCGTCGAGCAGTCAGAGAGGTAATTCCTTCCTCCTGTTAGAATCATGTTAGTAAGTTGATTTCAGAGTTAATTGTTCGGTAATTTCAAGAAAAATCATGTTTAAAGTCGTGCCTTAGTCCGA
>CACSLK010003174.1:5474422-5498007 GCA_902706635.1 Striga hermonthica
CGGGCAGGGAGCGTGACGTGACGGGGCATGACGGGACTTTCAGGATATTTATATATGTTTTGGACTGTATAAATATGATTTACGCTTCCGCTTATCTTTTGATGACGTGTGATGATGTTTTTGATATCTTTTGACGGACGCTTTTGAAAACTCATCACTTTGACGAACTTTTAAGAAAATAAAGTTTTCAGTAACCGGACGATTTTATTAAATTAAAACAACGGTTTTCTAAGTTAAGTCACGATTTTTCACGGTAGCACCCCGAATCAGTTTTCGCAAAGTAAAAAGGTTTTATTTTTAAATAACTTTGCGAATTTTGGCGCACTCTGATTTTACAGTAAGGTGGGGTGTTACAGATGACTTGCCTCCAACAATTAAAAACTCTAACATCAATTAACAATGAATGTGAAATCGAACTTTAAAATTGATTTAGAACATTTGAAGACTGGAAAGAGACGAATAAAATGAGGATGATTTATCGATTTCTGACAACTGGTTCATCATAAATCAGAAATATTTCGACGAAGAAGTTCGACATGTGTGCATAGGGATATCTGATTTTTTATCAAATGTGTTGTACAAAACCTTGCAAGACAAGTTTTCTAATTTGATAAGTCTTATAAAATCCAATGGTGGAAAAACTAGATATTTATCAATTTGTTTGACTGTTGATCAAAATTCAGCCGTTGAATTTTGATTAGTCTATCTCGTTACAAAACTTATCTTATAAGTTTTTCAATGATACTTCCCGATAAAAAAATTTATAACTTGATCATCGATAATTTTAAACCCAAGTTTTTCTTATGCACACGTGTTGCCTATCTTTTTCTTTGATGTATTACCAATGAATCAATTCTCCAGCACACCTAATTTTAGAAACCCTAATAAATCAATTTTAAAGTTCAATTCAAATCCTTGAGTTAAAAACTTCATGTCATGTTAAAATGTTTAATTATCGGAGCAAACTGGCATTTTTATGTACTTTGAAGTTAATTCGTCCAACTTTAAAACTTAATGAAAAAAGTATGGCTGATTGTTGAATGTAGAAGTCACGTATTCATGTAGGCTATGTTTGATAGACAAATAAGCTAGCTTATAACTTATTTGGTTAGCTTATAAGCTCTCTGTATTCAAGTAAACTTTTTGGATTGGAAAAGTCGAGCTTTTACGGATCGAACGTCATGTAAAACGAAGCAAGTGGCATGGAACGAGTGAATAAATTTAAAACTCACTTTTCAGACTGCCAATATTTGTTTTTCCCATGATTTTTACTTCAAACTCACTTTTAAGAAGACCTAATAAAAAAAAATTTTGTCCAATAAAACAGCATCAATGGCTTCACAATTGGAACCGTGTACCACAGTAGGCTCTTGCTTGCAGATCAATAATAATTCAAACAAATGAATATTTTTTTCCTCTTAGTAGTAAGGAGAACTTACAGCATCATAACAAACTGGAAAGTAGAAATATGGTACATAGCTTCAAGGATGAAGAGGCATATCTCCACCGCCAATAAAATACTCTTCATGATCCAAGCTTACGACACACACGCTACTTAGATATATATGCTCTCAGTCGATGAGAGTCAGGATCAAAATTTTTGATACAGCAGCAATTTTGTTCTGAATATCGCCAGGAGAAAGAAAAATAAAATTAAAGACGCACCGTTGTTATCCAACTGCGACAAGATTTCATGTTTTAGTACATAACCACACTTTCCACCACAATAAGTGGAAAGGAAGCAAAAGATGGTAAGGCTCTTACTTTCTTCATCTCTAGCCAAATGGGTTTCCACTGAAGCTACTAGAAGCAGAATGGGGCCCACGTAGTCCGCCCAGTTGGGGATTTTGATGGTTCAGAGATGAAAATGCCGACTCGTCAAGGGTGAAACCAGATTGTCCTTTTGGACTACAATTATCAAGGGTCAAAGAGGCAAATAAATAACTAATCATAAAAAAACAGTGCAATTTTTACAACATAAATGAATGTCAAAGAGTTGAGAAATTTTGGAAGATTATTATAAATTCTTTTTTCAATGACTTTCTTCTTTAACAAATAACAACGTTTGGCATTGTGTACCTTGGTGCCATGTTGCCGGCTATTCCTGCTCCAAAGAATGAACCTGCTATAGTGGCAAGATATTTTAAAATAAGTGGAATATAATATATAATATATACAACCAATATTGTAAAAACAGAATAACTGTGATCGTGTTTACTTGGAGGTGCTGATCCATATGCTGATGGTGTTTGAGCAAGCATCGAAGGAATATGAAGTTGAGAGGTTTCAAGTCTTGAAGTACGCGGAGGGCCAGATGGATTTCCAATTTGGGGTAAAGCACCTTGCAGTGATGCCACTGAAGGAAACTACAAATACAAGCACCTTATATTTTAGCCAAGTAATAAATCTGACGCCATCTTCAATTTTTACTACTGGAGTGCACAATCGGAATGATTAATTAATTCATAGGTTTGATTTGTTTGAGACACTTGCATACACTTCAAGATGTTCAAATTAACAATATTACTACTTAGAATACGTAATTCAAATTGGAAAATTCAACACGACACCTAATATACTTTCAGGTTGAATTCAGATAGAAAGATTTGGGGGAAGAATATCTATATAACTCCAAATAAAATAGATCGGAATACCTACAACAATGACTCAAAATAATACCTACAACCCATGTCAAACAAGCTTAATCCTAATCTTCTAGTCCTCCCATCCAAATGAAACCTCTTAAATGGAAGTCACAACTGTTAAATGTAAGTTATGGTGCTGCCATCATGGAATATCGTGCCATAAAAGTTTCACACCAACATGGTTCATTTTGGTGAAGGAAAGACAGTAATGACAATACCCCATTCTACAGTGTGGTTATTTTAGCGCGCACCCCAACCGTAGATTATGATACAGATGAGAGAATGGCAGGATATTAACTTAATAATATTTTATGCTGATTTTAAAATCTCAATTAGTGTTTAACCTTAAAGGTTTTCATTGATTTATTTCCTTAAAGCTATTATTTCCTTACCCCTTTTATTACCCATTGCCATTTTATATTAGCTATAGTTTAGTATAAAAGAGAGGGTTGTCAAAATGATATTTATGAAGAGATTTATTTTATAACGGCACCCACCACTTGCTATTGGACAAGTGTTTTGCCTTGGAGAAGTTATCATATTTGTTCATCACTATTGTAATATGATCAATAAAATGTATTTTTCTTCATCCTTTACTCCTTAAAATTGGTCCAACTTGCCTTACAAATGACAACCATGGAACCTCGAGCTGAAGCTATTATATAAGAGAAGGTTGTCAATAGGATAAGTATGAAGAGATTTATTTGTACTAGCATTGGCTATTGGGCAAGTTTCTTGCTGGGTTGGAGCAGTTCTATACTAGTTTCATACTTCTTGTTCATCCTTATTGTAATATCATCAATAAAATTGTGTATTTTCTCTTTCTTGAAGACTCCAAACAATTTATATGACAAATAAAATTTGACTACCAACATCCACCCTTTGATAACTTTATATAAATCAAAGTAGTAGAGTGATATTATAACATGAAAATAAGTGAAACGTAGCGCAGACAGCACTACAAATACATATAATTCGTGTCGTATTTCCTTCGTTTGGAACAACAAACTCAACATTATGAAGAAACATATCTCAAGTGCAAGCTATGCGGTCATGTAACAACCCGATATTTATTTTAACTAAAGGATGTCATTCTAGAAGAAAAAGTGCTTCAAAAAGAATATGCAAGAGAAATGACATAGAAGGAGCCATTCATGGTTAGGTCAGTCAACACATATCAATGCATGACTAATGTCACAACATTTTCCTATTTATAGGCACCTTTTGATATAGTAAAGCAAGTTCTGCATTTCATCTAAAGTGAAGAATTGCACTAATGCCCAGGCCCAATGTCAGTTCTACAACTTCAATCATCTCTATCCCCATAGAATATAGTCAATACAAGATATCATAAGAAATAACTATTTAGAAAACAGACACATCGTATCCATCAGTAACTAGCAAACAAATATTACGCCAGGTGCAGTAAATACACATTTTGACACATTGGTTTATATGAAGAAATGAAGAATGATCAAAAAGATTAAATCAATATATGGAAAAGGGCACATACAATTGATGCTTGAGCAGGAGATGGATCATTGCTGGCATCAAAAGGATTTATAGATCTTGACACTGATTGGAAACTCGGAATAGCCTGCAATTGTTAAAGCCAATATTTTACACAATTTATGAACACGGCTGACAAGATTAATAAGTTGAATGTTTGATCAAGAAAGCTAATAATCCCATGTGGGTAGAAGTATTAGAAGATCCACGGTAAAAAAGTCTTAAGACAAAATGCGATCGAATTTTTTATTATGTGAGTATCAAGCCACCCACCCACCATCTCTACAAGTCCTGACATTGTTTATAATAGATATTTAAGTCTCTGGACAACAAATCCATACTTCAACACCCTTGATTAAGAAAATGTGTTTACATTAAATGTGACAATCATCCCTCAAGATGCCATCACCCCCATGTAGCTTTAAGTCTATTTGATCTTGCTATACTTATCTTCATAAAAAGGTTTGTTCAAATACAAAAGTTTCTTAGTAATGATTATGAAATTTTTCTTTATAATATCTGTGTGTCAAATGGAATTTCATTTTTCATGGCACATCCAAATCAATCAAAAAAGTGTATCAGTGCAAAGTTTTTTCCTTTCTTTCATATGTTAAGACAAGCTCTACTCAACTAATTTCAATTTTCTCTACACTCCAGAACTTAGGGAGGTTACATTCTATCAATCCACTGAAGCAGAAATCAAATCAAAATAGTTGAGACATTCAATTAAGAACATAACTGAAAAATTTCAGAATATACCATACCACATGTGTGTTGTTGTACTGCATAGGAACCGGAGCAACATAAGGGGATCCAGAATACCAGCCTGCGGCCAGAGATGGACCATAAGAGTAATTCATTGCAAATAAATCCTCTGGCAATGCTTTTCTTCCACCAGATTTTGCATCCAATGATGACTTTGTTGTCAACCCAGTAGAGGTTTCATTGTTATCGAATGCTGCAGTTTGATCCACCTGCCCAATAGATGTGTCAGGTGGCGTATGCGAATTTGACACTAGCAGATTCCAAGGCTGTTAGAATTCCAGGGAAGAGATTACTTCCTCCAGAAATTTATGCATAGAAGGAAAGAATAATTATAGAGGGATGAATTACCTTATTGCTTGAAGGTCCTCCAATAACAGGAGTAACTATTTGAGAACTGAATTGGGTGACACCTCCAGGGGACACAAAATGTTGTTGAGGAATCATTGTGGGCCACTGTCCTCCAGTAGAAGCATCTGTAAGCAAGTTCCGTTCGAGGTTAGATGATTGTGCTTCAGGGCCAAGGGATGCAGCAGGAGCACCACCAGAGGGAAATGCAGACTGTGGAACAGCACTTCCAAAGGATGCCAAGAGAGTTGAAGAGCCTTGAGAAGAGCTAGACTGGATGGGAGGCAAGGTGCCCACAGGGGCTGAGAGGCCTGATTTGGGAGCTTCAGTTAACAACTCTGAAAGTACAGATTCCATAGAACTTGAGGGAACTGTTTTTCCAGCCTCCTGCACAGAATCAAAGTTTGCCCAGTCATTGCCACTAGATTTGTTCAATTGCACAGACAAAGCATCTGCAGCCACAGCTTCTTCAGTTTGTGGGACAGTAGGAAGGTCAGAAACAGCATCAAAATCAATAAATGAAGCCTCTAGTTTGATCTCAGATGGATTAGCATCTGAGGATGTCAAGCTACTGGAGGATGCAGTCCCCTGCAAAAAAGAATAGTCGAACATCAGCAATTCTGTAACAAGAATATAACAAGACAAAGCAGGCAGCTAATAACAGTCAGAATCATCACACGAGGTGATTGGAGGAGGTGGAAGGAAATTAAAGTAAAATGGCGTGATGAAACTGTATTGTGCAAAAATAGCAGATATTATTTCATCTTAGAGAAACAATATTCAGCAAGTTATCACCAAACAAAGATGGCGCTGCTCCTTAGTTATTATGAGAACCCAGAAACTATTTCAACTTTTCAAGAATATGATATGTTATGTCAAGCTAATAATGCCTTCATAGAATAAGGCAAAAGGCACAACTCTTTTATTTCACACCAGAGACAAGTCAATGAGCAAAACAAAATACACACAAAATTCAAGCATAAAAAGCAGTCTTGTAGGGGCATGTTTTACCAGTGAGTGCCTCAAACCATCAGTTGATCTTCCACCAAAGGATTTTGGTGGTTCAGTAACTCGTAGAGGAGATACATTATCTCCTAATATATCTCTCACAGGGCGGACTATTGGAGGGCTGGACATGTCCAAACCTCTTTCACTATCAGATGATCTAACTTCAAGCTTAGAGCGTCCATCGGAACTTCTGTCTTCAAACCTCCTTCCATTTCCAAATCTATCCTCTCGTCGCCAGTCATTAATAACTTCAGTACGGGCAGGACTTCTTTTGTGACTGCTATTTCTCCAGTTATCTTTGTCATTTGCTGGACTTTTCCCACCAACACTAGCTCCATAACGACGCTCGGAAGTATCGTACGGTGGACTTGGTGAACCACCCTGATGGGTATCTATCCTCCTATTTTCATAAAAATCGTCTGTTTCCCCCTGCAGAATGGCAAATGCAATTTAAAATGCATCATGAACAAGCTTCATGAATCACGGAAAAAATCTATGGTTAACTAAAGATGGGAATTATATAAAGGAACAGAGAACAAAATATACAAAAATGCTTTAAACAGCAATCATTAAAAAAAATGGAAAAAAAAAAAAAAATTAAAGTTTTACATCATAAGGACCCCCATTTATACCATCTTTGCCCTCAAAGGTTTTTCCAAGTTCCTCTCACCAGTATATCTCCTATCTACATATACATGCCTGATGAAATCACGCAGTCTTTCTATATTACTGCAAGCAACATATCAGAAAATAGACAAGTTAGATGAAATTACAACAATAAAGTTCAAGCTAGAAAACCAAAATAGAACAGCATAACAAGATATCTTTTATTACCTGCAATTGGGGAGAGAATTACGCTGGGGATCCCATTCCTTCAGATAAATTTCTCTAGCACGCTATTGTGGAAAAATTAATCACATTTAGTAACACGATCGGAGGGCACTTGTATTGGTAAATTAACATGTACATCACCAGTGAAGGAGAATAGTTGTTCGTACCGCATTTCCCCCTTCTTGAAGGGCACTGACTTCTTGAGGTGTAAATTTAGCCATAGATACTGACTTAACTCTGTGCGTGAACTCTCGACTGCAAATAGTTGGAGAAACATAATAAGTACATGCTGTTTGCAATGAAAGAGGATTATAAAAAGCTTTGTTACTTTCAAAGTCCTCAAAAGTTTGTCCAAACTCCAAAGTAAATTCGAATAACCCAAACTGAAAGTCCTTATTACTCACTGTATTCCACTGCAGTTTGTGCAGACAAATGTGGAGAAGTTAGTGCACACATATTGAGGCCCCTGATTAGAAGGAAGAACAACCAATGCAATCAGTTTAAAAACAAAGGCATAAAAGAAAGCTCCAACACAAAAAGTCAGCCAGGTGACTAAGAAATTGATTTTCATCTAACATCAATTAACATTATTGAAAAATGGATTTTCCACCCAAATTTTTTTTTCTCTAGAGAAATATTTTTTTCCAAATTAAATCATATCAAATTGCATCCTATGATTCAAAGTTGGTTTTAACCTTCATCGATGTTCTAAAATCACTAGACGGGGGCCAAGGCGGGGTCATCAAAATATTAGTAAATTTATTTATATTTATCATCATATATAATTCACGAGACATTGTATAAAATACAACAACTAGTATGGTTAAATACAAAGATTGTCCAAAATATAATATACTCATAACTAGTGAATTAATGTATCATGATTGTAATTTTTCTATATAATAATTTATGTATATTCCATGTGTAAAAACCAAAACCTATTTCATTATATTTTGAAAAGAAAATTATAAAATGTTAAAAAAATGCAGACGCCTTGACCATTTTCTCAGACTAACTATCACACCCGTCTGCCCGCCAAAATGGCGCCTAACTGCCCAAGCGCCTAGAAGGCCCGCCTAGGCGAAAATCAAGAAGCTTCCTAAGACAATAACCAGAATTATTCACGTATAGGTTCATTTATATAGTTTCTTTTTAAAGAACGGCAGAATAGATACAGCAAGGCATCAACATAAATCTCATTTCACTCCAGAAATTTAGTGATGTCCCATTTTGTCAAAGCATGATCCATTACCACCAAATAATGTAGGTATGGCTTGCGCAATGATCAATGCTTGGGTGATCAAAGAATACTCACACACTGCAAATTTATGAGATCAATACTCAAAAGGGCCTTGAAAACAACTAACTTAAAATTGCAATGAAGACTAAACTTCGAGGTTTCCGTCCCTACAGAAACTCTGCGCAATTATCTTGGCTACAAGGCTATAAACCAGATAGGCCGGTCTTATAGAAGTGACCCAGATATCTTTAAGAGAGAGAGAGAGAGAGAATTCGAATCCATTGAAAAAAAAATACAGAAACCAAACACAGTTGATCTTACCAAGCTGTTGCAGTTGATGCACCTGCGATTCTCGGGAAGCTTGAGAAGATTCCTTATAATTCTCTCATTCTTCTCATCCTCCTTCAGTCGATTCGCCATTAAACCCCCCACTCAGGTCTGCTTCACAACTCACTATACCTAGCAACCGAGCAAAAAGTACAAGCCTATAAATCGAGCAAATAGTACATACGCGAATCCAAGTTTATATGAGCAAATTAGAGAAAATCTTACTGCCAGAGGACCAGATCTTGCAAAGGCACACGAGTTTTTGACTTGCCTGCACAGAAGAACTTGAGACCACAAAACGTTCTTGATCAGGTAACTGAGAGTTCAACTGAAGCAGTGGAAATTGAAGGAGCAGCAGATCGGCAAATGATAATGCCTGAAGTCGAATCTCAGGTTTAGCTTACGTAGTACAACTCAATTTTATTTTATGTACGAAATAAAATACTGGAAAATGAAAGAAACAGGCAAACAGACAGCCCTTGCGTCTCTGTTGAAACCGTAAGAAAATGAATAGAAAAGGAGAAAGGGGGTGTATTCAATTGAATTCTTGTTTGTTGTAAATAAATCCGATTAAAATGATTTTTTTTTTTTTAGATAATGATGGTTAATTTTATAAAAAAAAAAAATGTGGTATAGTTAGTATTAGTTGGATTTTAAGTTTATATTAAAATAAAATAATTAAAATTAATTTATTGTAAAAGTATGAGAAAGATGGTGTGAATTGATAATTAGTTAACATTAGGTGAGTGGATATATCTCCTTATATATAGTTCTCGAATGTGTCGAACCTAATTGGCAGGCTCGCATGCTCTAGGTGTCAAAATTTTATATTTCATTATTTGGCTTGGACATACTTCAATTGAATTCCAGTCCAAAAATAATTAGATCCATATTATCATAAATATGCAGATTATTTATGATCATTTTAGATGTATTAATTGAATTTTAATATCATTTCATATTATAAGCATTAAATTGCAAATTAATTTTGAACTTTGATAACTTTTGTATTTCTTATCGGTTTTACATATATAATATATCAAATTAATTATCTTTTGATGAGCTCCGACTTGACATCCATATTGTGACAAGATTCAAGTGTGGAAAGAGTATCTATGTTATTCATTAAATACCACTGCCCACTAGATTGGTTAACTGAATGTTGAACTGGGGACTCCAACATGTAATGTACCATGATTATTTGGTATTAATTTTATATGGAAGTTATATATGCTTCAGTGACACACACGTTTCTTTGCAAATGTCCTGCTTGCTGATAACAAGCTTCTTCTCTTATTTACTAATAATATTATGATACAGGAGTACTTTATGTTCGGCTATATAATTTTTCTCTCACTTTGTGTCAAACCATCCTTACACATCTTTGTCACTCACAGCTCCCTGTTAGTGGAAAAACAATCTGAGTTCGAGCTATTTCACTTTCTGAATTTCTACATGGCTAAGTTTCCATAAGTTTCTCTTTTAACATTGTAGTTCACTTTTAATGTCACTTTAATGTACATGGTTATTCTCTCTTTCTGGGTTCAGTATTTTTCATGGCTAGCTACATCATCTCAATTTCATGTTTGTCCTTTTGTTTAAGAAACTACATGGATTAGATATTTGTTTCCTTTTCATTTAGAATAGGAAAATGTAAATGAACTTCACATTACAAGTTTGTTATCTGTGAAATAGACCCACATCCCCTGTTTTGTTTACTTCTAATCTTTACTAATGTCAGTAAGCTTCAACTGGCAGATAAGCCTTTTGTGCATTATATCCCTTCATTCGTGTGCATAGATGTTAGTTTCTGTCTGAAATTTGCCTTTAATATTGGATATGATTAAGAATCTAACTTCTGTGCCTCATTACAAGCGTGAATCTTTAAGCCTCAGATTCACTTTTATCTATAGTTTTGTGCTTCATTTTAAACATAAATCTCAAGTTTCAATCCCAGAATGCAACTTATTAACCCATTTCTGTTTGTTCCATTTGTATTTTGTATATACTTACAAAAATTAATTTTTTTAACTTTTTTTATTCAAATTATTTTTTCATTCACCCGTGTAGTACACGGGTGTCGTACTAGTATCTCCTTATATATAGTTCTCGAATGTGTCGAACCTAATTGGCAGGCTCGCATGCTCTAGGTGTCAAAATTTCATGTTTCATTATTTGGCTTGGACATACTTCAATTGAATTCCAGTCCAAAAATAATTAGATTTATATTATCATAAATATGCAGATTATTTATGATCATTTTAGATGTATTAATTGAATTTTAATATCATTTCATATTATAAGCATTAAATTGCAAATTAATTTTGAACTTTGATAACTTTTGTATTTCTTATCGGTTTTACATATATAATATATCAAATTAATTATCTTTTGATGAGCTCCGACTTGACATCCATATTGTATGTATAAAGAAATAAATTATATTTATTTTATAATAATAGTAAAATTATTTACAAATATCAATTAAAAAATAAAATTATTTTTCAATTAAAATATTTATGTTTAAAGTAGTCACATGTTAGAAAAATTATTATAATATTTTTTTTATATATATAAACATCCCAAAGTGGGATTGGGGGGTTGAGACTACACCCCCGACCTGTGAATATAATGGCCCAGATGGGTCTAAAAAAGTCAATGGTCTATATCAAAATCGAAAATACATAGGGCAACATCAAAAATAGAAAAATCAAAAAGTACAGGATCACAAAAATATCCGATGTGGATCTAAAATCAAATCTTCATAAAAGGTCATCCTGGTCAGAGTGACCTGGCATGGGGTCCAAACCGTCAAATCTGGTCAGGAGCAGGTGGTGGCGGTCGACCGAATCTGAAGGATCGGTACTCTAGCTGGTCCATCTGAATGAGCGTCCGAAGCCGAAGGGGAATGTCCTCAGGAAGAAGGGTGCGTCTCTGGGGTATAGATGCCCCTGTGCTAGCAAGGAAATCAGTAGGTCGATTCTCCTTCCGCAATATGTGTGAGACCTGGTAATGGATCGAGCGGAGGGTGTCTCTGATGCGCATAAGAGGATGTTGGATCTGCCATGAGCCCTGGTGGCCAGATGTCAAAAGTGTGATGACAGCAGCAACATCCATCTTTATCCAGATATGAGAGGGGATCGAGGCGGCAATCTCAAGACCAATCTGGAGCACCTGAATCTCTGCATCATAACTCGAGGAAGCCCGGAGTGGCCCATGGAAGGCAGAGATGAGTGCCCCACCATGATCCCTGATCAGGCCCCCTCCTCCAGCAGCTCCGGTATGTCTGTCGAAAGCGCCATTAGTGTTTAGCTTAACCCAAGGGGCCTTGGGTTTCAGCCAAATAACGGTCCTGGGTCGTGGATGCTGGACATGTAAAGGAGGTGGTGGCCTCAAACGATGGGGCGGTGTACACCCTGTCCAGTGTCTCGTCGTAAGTCTACCCAGAGCGGTGAGGAGAGAGAGAGAGAGATGTCTGTCAACATGCAAAATAATGTGAGCACAAGAAAATATAATATCCCTATGCTTCGCATTATTCCTTTATGTCCAGGTGGCCTATAGGATCAGACAAATAAGGAAGCCCACGTGTCTACTGTGTGTGCGGTGTGAGAAAAAAAACTCAGAAGCTCAAAAAATTGTCTGTAGTGGGTAGGGGTATATGAGTATATATGGCATAGTGCTCTCACACTCTCCTCACAGTCTCACTCTCAAGGAAAAGATGGGTGAAAGTCTCGATCTCAAAGGTACCAGTCTCAGCACAACAAAAGCAGCGGGACGGGAAGGAGAACCCTCTCGCCTGCATCACAGTGTCAATGTGAATGCGCCGTAGAAAGAGGCGCCACAAAAAGACGGAAATGGTCGGGGTGAGAAGGTCGGTCCATATGGCCCCGAAGAGGCGGTTTGGCCGGTTGCCCAGCCTCATATCTTCCCAGGCTGATGACGTAGAGAATGCACCCGAAGATGTAAGTCTCCACCTCATGCCATCCAAACCTCCCTCCAGAATGGGAATATGTCGGATATGGTCAATCTCTAGACTACTAAAACCCCCACCTAGTGCTGTTAAATTAAACGAGCCTGGCTCGGCTCGGCTCGAGCTCGGCTCGTTAAGGCTCGGTTCGGCTCAAGCTCGAAGCTTTAACGAGCCGAGCTCGAGCTCATTTAAAGCTCGTTTGGTTAACGAGCCGAGCTCGGCTCGGCTCGATAAGACTCGTTAAGGCTCGAAAAGTGAAATTTATATAATTTTTTATAGTTCGGCTCGTTAAAGCTCGAGATCGGCTCGTTAAGGCTCGAGCTCGAGGCCTTAACGAGCCGAGCTCGAGCTTGATTTTTTGCTCGTTTACTTAACGAGCCGAGCTCGGCTCGGCTCGTTAAGAGCTCGAGCTCGAGCTCAAACACCTTAAGCTCGAGCTCGGCTCGGCTCGATTACAGCCCTACCCCCACCCTAACCAAGAATATCCTCCATCTTATCTCTATCCCAAAATCCCCCTGTCCAAAGGTCCTTCACCTGCATGAAAGGCAGGTGAGTGACTGGCCTAGTGCTCGAGAGAGGGGCCTCGCCGAACCACCACTCATCTCAGAAGCTAACCTCCCCAAAACCCAAGGTCCAAAAAATGTGCTTCTGAGCACGCCTGCCAACAATGGTGAGCCATCTCCACTGTCGACTATCCCGAGCGGTGGCTGTCACCCTGCAAGGATGGGCATCACCACTAGGACAATATTTCCTCAGGAGGTATTGGGCCTAAAGGGACTTGCCCTCCCTAAGGCGCCACCACATCCTTACACCTGCCCTCCTCGGAGCGAGTGATGGTCCCGCTCTGTTTGTCCGGAAAGGACTCCAAGTCAGTTTATGGTGGCCCGGTTTGGAGGTGGATGTGCCCGAGACCGCATCTCGAAAGGAAAGTGCTCTAGAAGGCCGTGGGCCCTGGTTCGCAGTTGGGGCTGAGTGGTTTCCGGTGGCGCGGCGGTTGCCAGGGAAGGTCCGTGGCCTTGTATCCCGGGCGCAGTCGAGGTGGATGGGTCCTTGCCGGAGGTGTTCAAAAGCCCGAGCTTTGTAGTGGCTTGAGCGGGCTGGGCGGTGTCAGCACGGTGACGGTCGGCAGGTCGGGCAAGGGTTCCGCGATAGGATGGTCACCGTTCAGGTGAAGGTGGTGGTTGCCGTCGCCGGAGCCGGAGGGAGAGACGTTGACCGGTGGCAGGTGGTCATGGGAGGAGATGAGTGTCGACGCGGTGATGGACTGTAGGTCGGGCAAGGGTTCTGCAAAAGGATGATCACCGTTCAGCTGAAGGTGGTGGTCGCCGTAGCTGGAGCCGGAGGGAGAGACGCCGACCAGCGGAAAATGAGCATGGGAGGCGGCCGCCGTGGACTGGATTGCTGAGGCGGGACATCGGCTCTGATGATGGGCTAGGAGGCAGAGAGGGTGCTTGGGGTGGTGTTTTGGGCCCGGGTTGGGCCTAGTCAAATGGGTTGGGGAGCTGGGAGGTGAGGAAAGGAGAGCCAAAGGGGGAGGCCCACTAAAGGAGGTGTCTGAAATGGGCCTAGGGAGAGAGGGGGAGTTGGGTAGAGATAAGGTGGTGTGTGGCCCATAAAGGTCAAGGGAGGAGTCTGAGTTGGGCCTAAGGAAAGGCCCAAAAGAGCGGCCCAAAGAGGTTTGAGCTGGGGGATTATCTGTATGGATAAGATTTGAGATTGGTAGGTGGGGTGGTCTGGCGCAATAGCAGAGAGAGACGGTGTTCCCAGCAGAATTGTGCCAAACTGAACCGGCCAAGGACTGCCGGCAGACTGACCGGTAGGGTCGCCGGTGCCAGTAGGAGGGGGGCAGGCTGCCAGGTCTGAAGGTGCCACAGACGGCGACGGAGCTGTAGATCTTGCACAATGGAAGGGGGGTTTGTCGGATGTTGGAAAAGTAGATTTGAAGATCTTCTTGAGGTTGTTTGTCCATGAATTGAGCCTCCTATGAAGGTCTCTGGAGAGCTGAAGAGGTCCCGACGGAGGTGCCATGGTGGAGGAGAGGGGAAGAGGGGAGAGATAGAGAGGTGGAGAGAGGGAGGACGGGGCCGAGATCCCTAGGGCCGGGCGGCTCGCCGCCGTCGGCGATGGTTCCGGTCAAGGTCTAGCTGGAGGACGCCGACAACAGAAAGAGAAGGGGATGGAGGCTAGGAGAAGACAAGGGCTAGAGAGAGAAATGAAGAGAGAAGTAGGAGCATATGGAAGAGAGAAAGGACTCATCGACCAACCTTTTAAACATTATTATAGTATAACACAGGTAAATCGCACAACTAACAAGTGTCATTCAAAAATATATAATAATATAATTTTTTTTAGGCAAAATTGCATCAAAATGCACCACCTTCTAACTTTTGGCAATTTTATCACCACCTTTCAAAGTTTGCAACTAAGTACACCAGTTTTAGACATTTGGCAAATCGAAACATGTCAAACGGAAACCGGCACCTGCTTTCTTAAGTGGTATCGTCGAAAACTCAAGTGGAAATCGAAAACACATGTGGAAGTCCAAAAATAACAAACAATAAATTAAAATGCCACAAAATCAGTCTACCTGGCATATTTGCTAAAATAAAATCAAAATTAAGTAGCTTCTCAGCCCTAAATTCAAAATCAGTGGGTCTCTTAACGCCTTCTTTTTTCTTCTCATCGGAGTTATCAAACAACTAAGAACCCTAAATTACAAAATTGTCGAACAATTTGAACCATGGGGGGAGATTTATCAATCTTGATGGTTCTGTAGATTATTTTGGAGGTGAGTTATTTTGGCCACAAGAGAACATTTTGAATTGATCGACATTTTTTTAATTTAGAGTTCATAGTTGTTCGACTAATTTTGAATTTAGGGCTGAGGAGCTACTTAATTTTGATTTTATTTTAGCAAATCTGTCAAGTAGACTGATTTTGTGGCATTTTAATTTTTTGTTTAGTATTTTTGAACTTCTAGTGTGTTTCTGATTTTCACGTGAGTTTCTGACATTGCCACGTAAGAAAGTCGGTGCCGGTTTTTGTTTGGCATGCTTCGATTTGCCAAATGTCTAAAACTAGTGTACTTAGTTACAAACTTTGGAAGGTGGTGATTAAATTGCAAAATATTAAAAGGTGGTGTATTTTGATGCAATTTTGCCTTTTTTTTTTTATAAAAAGTATTTAAATTCCAAACCACTTTTTCTCATCAATTTTAAAATTTAAGAAAAAATATTTAACAAGCACCGTGTAATACACGGGTGTTGTACTAGTAGTGAATTAAAGTTGATGTAATGTATAATATGTCATGGACACAAGCGTAGACGGCCATGAGGAGGATGAAAGAAAGAATTTACTTATAAAGGCGGGTTCTTGCAAAACGGAGAGGAAAAAGGGATTAGGTTTTCTGGCGAGGTTGAAGTAATGAAGACAAAGAAGCATCGATCGGGTTGACTGAGGGTTAAGTGGTTTATTTTATGTGGGTTTGGCGTTAGTGGGCCATTTTATTTTGATATTTTTCTTCAAGTAGTGTTTACTTGCGGGCTGTTGTTCTATTTTATCAGCCCAAGAATGTTAAATGGGTGGGACCCGTTAGTTGTATTAAGTGCGTTATGAATGGCACAAGAGGATCATTATGCAACAATCATTATGTTACATTTCCCTCTCTTCTCTCTCTATCTCTCTATATCCTCATTCTGGATATATCACATTTCTCATCTTAACCTTATCACAGTAATTCTTTTAAGAACAATACACATAAATCAAAAATAGTTACATCCAAGTTGTAACAAGATAATCATAGTTTTCAAAACCGGACCAGACTTGCCGGTTCGACCGGTTCAACGAGAAACCGGCCATTTTAGTGATCCGGTCAGAGGTGTTAAACTAATGTGCACCAAAATTGATTAGAAACCGCCCGGGCCGTTCACAAACCTGTAAAACCATAAGTGGTTTCCACTGGTCCAACAACTTTTAATGCTTCGAACCCTGTATAGCCTCAAGATAGTAATTTTTTTTAGATCGTAATTTCCTAAATTTAGATCTATATGTTTTTAAAAATTGAGCGAGCGAACCTAGTAAGATCAGAGATTAAGAATCAAGTTTTTCAAGTTGAGCTGAGTACTTAGATTATATTTGCTCAAATATTTTGTAGCTTGAGGAGAGTCGAGCCTCCGTCAGCTACCCATTTCAGTTTCAGCATTTGCATTCACCAACTACCAGGTGGGGACCATGTATTGTGTATCTCAATGCTTTTAACTGTTTATCATGTCTGAGGTATGTGTGTGAGTAGATTGAGGACCGAGATGGATGAGTGATCCCGTCTTAGTCAAGATATAGTTATGACTTGGATGTGTGGTGAGTTTGCCCGTCCTAAGTCTAGCTTCCAAATGGGGTGAGCGTGCCTTTCCTAGATTTATGAGAGAAGACCCCCAAAGTGTGAACATGAGTACTTGAGATTCTGGTAGTAATTGTGATGAATAAATAGTGCTGGTTTGGGCAGAGCACATGAATTTTTTATGCTCACGCCCCCCCACCAGCCATTTTTCAGGTGACAGAGTCCCGAGTGGCGCGTGAGCTTGCTCGTGGTGGTGGTCATCAGCTTAAGGATATTTTTAGAAAACATGTCATATAGTATATTTGAACATATTTGGTTTAGGTATGTTAATTTACGATTCGAACTAGTATGCTTCTGCATTTTTCAGAGTTATTTCAAATTATGAGACTTTAAACTTCGCATGTTTTATTCCAGTATTTTCATGACCTTAATTCTAGAATGAATTTTATTTTGGTTGCACGCGTAATGAGATAAAGAGATGAGGAGGTAAAGTAGAAGTTAGTAAAATCCCGCAAGATAAAGATAAAAGAGTTTTTCGAAGATTAAATCAGTATTTTCAAATTATAACGCGCGGAAAATTTACTTTGATTTTAGTAATATTAGGCAGGATGTTACATTATATGTCTACTCAGACACAGAAAGAGCCAGAAACACTTTATAGAGAGAGCTCGGTTGTCAGTATCTGGCCAACTTTCACCAGACAACTACTGCCGGCAGCAGAAACAAGGCCATAGGATTCTTTTCTCAAAGAATGAGAGTATTAGGTGAAGAAAAGAAAAATATATGAGGAATTAAGGAGAATAAGTTCCTGGCAAGACAGACATCCAGTCAGAAGGAAGTTCCTCCTTTTATAGGCAAACCAAGCCATACTTTAATGTCGCACAGGAAAGTGAGTCCAACGGCCAGCTACTCACCATAAATGGGAATTTAAAATAGCGAAGTAAACGAGTCGTATTCAAGAAACCCCGACTGAAATCAACGGCTAAATAAAGAGCCACATCACTAACGAATCAAATCCAATGCGCCTTTTGAGGTAGGAGGAGGGAGTAGTTGAAATGCTTCGTATCAAGAAGATCTTTTCAGAAACTGCCATAAGTAGTCTAACGACGACTTTGGGTGCAGCACATGCGCCGTGGCGTGATACACAAAAAAAACTGTCATTAATGGTCGATACCAAGTCATCAACACAAGTCGAGCACAACAAGTTTCTCAAGAAGGCTACAATGTCAATTTATGCGTCGAGCGTAAACATGCCAAGCACAACATATGGCCACAATGCCAATTAATGCATCAAGCGTATGCACGTCGGGCACAACACATTGTCGGTGAGGCTACAATGCCAAATTAATGTGTTGAGCGTACACATGCCAAGCACAGCAGGTTGCTCAGTGAGGCAACAGTGTCAATTAGTGCATCGAGCGTACGCATGGCGAGCATAACATCTTGTTTGGTGAGGCTACAATGCCAATTAATGTATCGAGCATACACATGTTGAGCATAATAGGTTGCTCTGTGAGACCATAATGCCAATTTGTGCGTCGAGCATACGCATGCTGCGCACAAAAGGTTTCCCTGTGAGGCTACAATGCTAATTAATGTTTCGAGCGTACACATGTCGAGCACAACAACTTGCTCGGTGAGGCCACCATGCCAATTAGTGCGTCGAGCGTACGTATTCCAAGCACAACAGGTTGCCCGATGAGGTTACATTTCCAATTAATGTGTTGATCAAACACATGTCGAGCAGAACATGTTGCTCAATGAGGCCACATTGGTGGCGAATATCTCTCGGGCACATTAAGGAACTATTTAACAGATAATGAAATTATGTCTTAGCTGACTGCGCCTGGCACACCTCAGCAGAATGGCGTAATAGAACGGAGGAATAGGACTCTTATTGAGATGGTTAGGGCAATGATGAGTTATAGTACATTACCATATATGCCTTGGAAACAGCATTATACATTCTTAATAAGGTACATTCTAAATCAGTAAACCATTGGGCACAAACCCAGTCTAAGACATCTCAGGATATGGGGTAGTCCAACACATGTGCTGAGAACTGATACTGATAAGTTAGAACCCAAAAATGAAGTTATGTTTTTTTTAAGATATCTTAAGGAAACAAAATGTGGTCTATTTTGTAGTCCAGACGACCAGAGAAGTGATCGTTAGTACGAACGCTAGATTTCTTGAAGAAGACTATATTATAGATCATAAGCCCACTGGTAAACATTGTTGGGTTCTGTTAAGAACGTCAACAACATGCACTTTTGAATTTGGCAAAATAAACTATAACACAACAGAATTTATTGTTAGGGTTAGGATATTACCGTTTAAAATTTTCTCCAACTCTGAGATGTTTCTGATTTCTTCTGTAGGAGATCGACTGAACCGCAGAGTCCGTTAGGCAGCCGAACTTTTCCTCCATAATTGGAATTGGGTCGTCGGGTCACGAACGATTCACTGAGTCAAGGGCTCAGCGTCTGGCAGGTCGGGTGTCACAGACGGGCGCTGGTCGCGGACGGGTGTGGTCGGCTTACGCGAACAGACATACAGGCACGAGCGGTGTACGCGACTCGCTGGTCGCGGGCGTGTAGAGATAGCGCGAGGGACGGTCGGGCGCATGCTGGCGCAGAAGTCCTACTCCTGCGAGGATTGAGACGCGGGCGACGGATGCGGGCAACTGGGGTCACGCGACGATGGGAGCGGAGCGAGCGAGGACTACAGTGCGCGTGCTTTCTCGCGCTGGGATCGGTACGCGAGGAACACGGGCAGCGGTTGTACATGGCGAGCAGGGACAGCGTCAAGCATGCTAGGGAGGTGCGCCGGAGTCGCTGGGCTGCGACAAGAGGCTCGCAACGTTGCTGGGGTGCTGCGACTCGGCGAGCGGCTGGGACGCGGCGGTGGCGATTTTCAGTGGTGGTCGACGGCGGCGGTAGGAGGTGGTCGACGGCGGTGGTAGATGGCCGATATCTCACAACTAAAAGGCTCGAATAAATATTACCTAAAAGCCTTCTAATGTATTAACTAAACACCTACTTCGATTAATTTTGGTGGTGCGATTAATCGAATCTCCCGAACTCTTGAATATATGAAGAACACAATTTTTCTCTCTCTTGAAGACCTAAAAATCGAGCCTCTCACATGTGTAAGGGAAGAGGTTGGGACATAGTGTATTTATAGGCTACATTAGAGAACTTAAAAATGTGCTAAGTATGAGCATATCTCATTAGGCTTATGAATCCTAATTATGCTCCATATCATATCTCATCTAGAATTATGGTTGAGCAGGTCTCCCAGCTAAGGGGGATGGGGACCTCTGTCGGAGCAAGCTAAAGATCCTACTCCTCCTAACCTTTATTACTTTCTAGAAGACTCCAAAGTCTCCTAACCCTAGGTAGTATTCTAGAAAAAGTATTCCTCTTATAATGAAATCTAAATTATGGAATATAATTAATTCTTAGTTCTCAAATAGTATTAAATAATAAAACATCTCACTAGAGTAATATTATTGCTCTCTCTATGTTTAAGATATAACGTCCATTAATTAATTTATTACTGACAATTAATTAAATTGACTTTTTGCATTTCCGAAACTAGTACCACTTAGATAATTAATTATTATGTCGGATAATATCTACATGCAGTGTTGACATAATATTCCTTCTTGAGTTCATTTCGGGGACGTCATCAACCCAGCGCGCACTGGGACATAGTGACTGTAAATAATTTATAACATCACATCATATAAACATTCTTACTTACCAAAATCCTAAGTATGCCATCCTAACAGAATAGGAACCACCCTTGGTAAATCAAATAAATAATTAATGAATATATATTCCCATTTTATATTATCTTACAGCTTAAGAATACGCATCAATTAAGGTCTAGATTATAACCACGATCAATAAATCTTATAATCTTATCCTTCCACGGTCCGTTCAATACATATCGTAAGTACTAGTGTAATCCATCAATTAAAGATCAACTGAATCAAGTCTACATTACAGTCTTTTTCTAACAGGGGTCTCACTGTCTGTCTAAACTGTGAACAATTAATTTATATTTTACAAGGAACCGATAATATGATCTTTCCATTCGACACGACGAACCATATTATCTATAATGTAAAATAATGGAGTTATAAGTGCCTAAATAAATAAACTGCAAACATAAATACTTTGACTAAAACACAATTGCCAGATCAAAATGGTATTGTTCATATATGAAAGTCAAGCTGGATGTCTTGGGTTTGATGTGTAAAATGTGATGTTGCTTGGATTGATTGAGGATAAGTGCTTATGCACTTGGAAGGAGCTAAAACAAAGGAAATGCTGCCAAATTTCTTGTTGCCCCAGGCCTAGCGCCGCTAAGGCGCCCCTAGTCACCCTTCTTGTAGGATTTTATTGTGTTTTTTACTTCGAGTGAGCTCCCGGTTTGTGCGTATGCCCTCGGTTTTGGTATTTTCGAGTGAGGAGTCGACTTGTGGCTACCTACTTCGACTTGAAAGCCATCTCGGTTGTACGACTTTCAATTTTGATCAATACAAATTTATTTAACGAAAAAAAAAGTCAAGCTTTTACAACATATCTAACAATCTCTCATTTATGCTTAATAAGCTCATGGCTATCACTAACCACAATTCTCTTTCAATCTAATTCTCAACGACTAGTCTACTATGTCGCTCTAACGTCCGACTCTCATTCCTTCTACGTGTCTCTCAAAGACACTCGCTGGTAGGCTCTTCGTAAAAGGATCTGCTAGGTTGTCCTCCGGAAGTATCTTGGCAACAACGACTTCCCCCGTCCAACGATTTCTCGTATCTAGTGGTACTTGCGCTCTATGTGTTTACTTGCTTTATGAGTATGTGGCTCCTTCGAATTTGCTACTGCTCCGTTGTTATAACAGAAACTGTAAGTGTAGCGGGCAAACTCGGCATCACTTTTGTAATATCCCGACTTTTTATCAGTATAATAATATTTTAGTTCCAATATTATTTTTCGGAATTAATTATTTTCAGTTATTTCAGTCGGAATTACCGGAAAATATTTTCGACGTACCGTTTACGTTCGAAATAATTTTGGTAATTACGCATTATGTTTAATTGGATAATTAGACATAATTAAGTGATTAATTTACATTAATCACGAGATTAGTATTATTTTTATGTTCGGATTTTATTCTAATCCAAGCTTAAGTTGCCGTGCACATTGTGCCATTTTGATGCTAATATGCCGTGAGCTTCATGGTAAGTGTTAGTGATATTTTGTCAAGTTCATTGTTTAATGCCGTGCATGCATGTTATTAGTGCAATGGCCAAGAGATTCTCCCTCCCTCATTGTCCTCTAGTGCCGTGAGTTCCCATGCAACATGTTAGTTTTTTGTGCCATTTTCCCTTCCCATTTGTCTTGTAGCATGTTGTATTGTTTTTGGTGAATTTTGTCCCATTGTCCATAATGCCGTGCATTTGTCCACTCATGTGTGGAACCCGTGCCCAACATTGTCCTTAGTATCCGTGCACTTCTTTTGTTCTCTTGTGCATGGGTGTTGGTGCACTTTGTCTCATTGCCGTGCATGTGCGAGAGAGGGTCGCATGGTGGCCAAGTGTCCCTTGCCTTTGCCCATTGCATTCGGCCTTTATGTTTAAAGTGAGGCTTTGGTGAAGCATTCCATTTTTCTTCCCCTAAGTTTCATAGTGCCGAGAGTTTAGTTGAGTGGTGTGAGATTAGAGCGTGTTCGGGAGCAATTGCCGAGAGTACCGCACGCCGCAAGCCATCGCACCAAGCTACCGCAAGTCTTCGCACGCCAACGCCCACCCGCGGAAGGTCACGACCGAGAGTTCGGGTCTTTTAAACTCTTGAGCTTTACAAGAGGTAAGTTCCCGTCGATTGTTGTCCGAGAGTGGCAAGTTCCTTAAGTTAATTTATGTTAAATTGACATACATGCGTGTTAAGCCATAGCCGTGCCATTCATGATATATTTTAAGTAATTAATCCGAATCATGTTATGATTTTCATCGAATTCTCCGAACAATCTTGCATGCTTAATTTTTATGTGCAATATCATGTTCAAATTAGCCTTAATGTTCGGATGATATCTCACGTTTGAAGTGTTCAGCCGAGGGTAACGTGGTTGCGCACGTAGCGCACCACGGGCCGTGCATACTTGCTCGTATATGTTAAGTTAGTTTTCTCCGGCCATTCTCGTATATTTAGCCTCTATATACAAAATCATGTTAAATTGAACTTAAGTGTTCGGATGAATTTAGTCATGTTAATGGGTTGGTCGAGGGAGTGTGGTCGCACACTTAGTGCGCACCACGGACCACCCGAGTGTTATTGCATGTCAAGTTTAAGCCTTAAACCATCATGTATTTTCATGTTCAGCATGTAATGTTTAAGTTCAGTATATATTATGGCCGAGAGTTATGTGATGTTCGGTCGTTAAACGGCAAGGCGCCGTCGGCGGCGCTCGACGCGCCCGCCGCGGCTGTAGCTCAAGCCTTTATGTGAATTTTCATGTTTTCAGCAATTATGTGTTTATATGTTCATGTCATGCTATTTGAAGTCATTTTGTTCAGAAAATATTGCCGGACGGCCGGCA
>CACSLK010003174.1:5498903-5512616 GCA_902706635.1 Striga hermonthica
CTTATGTCGCGAGATTCAGTTATCAGTTACGTGACTTCGGTCGCGAGATTCAGTTATCAGTTACGTGACTTCGGTCGCGAGATCAGACCGGTTTTATCAGTTACCTGATATAAGTTTCAGATTCAGTTCAGTTATATACTTAGTTCATGATCATGTTATTATTTACGATGTTGTACATTAGCATGAGTTTCTGCGGAGCACAGTGCCTTAGTGCTCACGCCCCACATCTTTCATGTTTTTCAGGTCGCAGGGTCGGAGATGAGGAGTGAGCGGGCGAGCTGTTCAGGACATTTATGATTATTGTATTTTATGTTTTTGCCACGCTAGACTTCCGCTAAATCTTTTCAGTACTTTTATCAGACTTTGTTCTGATGTTTGTCGGATAAGACATTATGACCATTTTTATTTACCAGTTTAAATTTTTAAACGGTTTTCAGAAGATCAAGTTTTTCACGGTAGCATCCCGATCAATTTTCGCAAAAATAAGTATTTTGTTTAATTATTCAGAAAATTTGCGAAAAATCGCGTACTCTGATGTATATCAAGAAGCGGGGTGTTACAACTTCAAGGCCGAGGAGAAAATTCCCGAGCCAAACTGCTTCTTTCGCTGCCTCTGAGGCTACTACATATTTAGCTTTCATGGTGGAGTCTGCCACACATTTCTGCTTGACACTCCTCCATACAATGACTCCTCCTCCTAAAATAAACACAAACCTTGAGGTTGACCTGCTTTCGTCCCGGCCTGATTACAAGTCAGAATCTGTGTAACCTAACGGAAGCAATTCATCTGTCTGGTAAATCAACATTTACTCCTTAGTCCTTCTGAGGTACTTGAGTATATGTTTTACCACATACCTATTTTCCGGTCCTGGATTACTTTGATATCTTGCAACCATGCCCACGATATAACAGATATCTGGCCTCGTGCACAACATTGCATACACGAGACTTCCTACTGCTGATGTATTAGGAACTGCCCTCACGTCCTCTACCTCTTGAGGTGTCTTAGGAGACATCTTCTTAGATAGAGGGATTGCATGTCAAAAAGGCAGTTGCCCTTTCTTCGGATTCTGCATGTTGAAACGCGCCAAGACAGTGTCTATGTACGTGGATTAGGATAAGCACAACTTTATCTTCTCTCGGTCCCGAGTGACCTTGATCTAAAGAACATGTCATACTTCTTCCAGATCCTTCATATCAAACTGCTTGGATTACCATACTTTTACGGCTGATAACTTCTTCACACTGTTTCCAGTTAGAAGAATATTATCTGCATATAGCACAAGAAACACCATCACGTTTCCATCACTTTTCTTGTACACACAATGCTCATCCGGACATTGGGTAAATCCATATGACTGGAAAACCTCATCAAAATGGATGTTCCAAGACCTCGAAGCTTTCTTTAGTCTATAATAGATTGCTTCAGCTTACAGACCAGATGCTCTTGTCCCTTTGCAATGAACCATTCTGGTTGCTGCATATAGATGTCCTCGTTTAAATTCCCATTAAGGAAAGTGGTCTTAACATCCATTTGCCAAATCTCATAATCCATATGAGCAGCTACAGCCAAGAGAATCCTGATGGATTTAAGCATAGCTAGCGGTAAAAAGGTTTCCTCATAATCTGTCCCTTCTTTCTGAGTATACCCTTTCGCAACAAGCCTAGCCTTGAAAGTCTCAACCTTCCCATCTGATTCTTTATTTCTTTTATATACCTACTTGCATCCAATGGCACGACCATGACTGGGTGGTTCTATAAGATCCCATACCTGATTTGAATCCATAGATTCTATCTCAGATTTCATTGCACTTTGCCAAGACTCTGCGTCCTGATCTTGAGTGCCTCAGTGTATGTCCATGGGTCGGGTTCAAACATATCAGAGACGGCCTCAGAAGACTCTTCGAGACCTAAGAACCGATCGGCCTGCCTGACAACCCTCCCACTACGACGAGGTACTACCTGCTCAGGTGCATCATCAGTGATACATATTGCAATAATTTGTGGTGTAACATCAAGTGCACTCGGTATCAAATTACTCACTCCTCCTACTTCCTCTAGGACATGTCTACTAGTGGGCCTATGATCTATAACATAGTATTCTTCCAGAAATTTAGCGTTCGTGCTAACAATCACTTTCTGGTCGTCTGGATTATAAAATAAACCACCTTTCGTTTCCTTAGAATATCCTACAAACAACCTAACTTCTGTTCTAGGTTCTAATATTCAATATCGATTCTCAGCACATGTGCTGGACTACCCCATATCCAGAGATGCCCTAGACTGGGTTTATGCCCAGATCACAACTCCAATGGTGTAAACGGTACTGATTTAGAAGGTACCCTATTCAGAATGTACACTACAGTTTCTAAGGCATATACCCAAAATGAATCTGGTAATGTACTATAACTCATCATTGCCCTAACCATCTCTATAAGAGTTTTATTCCTTTGCTATGCTATGCCATTCTGTTGAGATGTGTCAGGCGCAGTCTGTTGGGACATAATCCCATTATCCGTCAAATAGTTCCTAAATTTTCCCAAGAGTATTCGCCACCACGATCGTTTCGTAGCGACTTGATACTTTTTCCTAACTGCTTCTCCACAACTGCCTTATACTCCAAGAATTTCTCGAAGCATTCAGACTTGTGGCACATAAGCTAAATGTATCCATATCTCGAGTAATCGTCAATAAATGTAATGAAGTACTCGAAACCACCTCTCTCTTGAATAGACATAGGACCACATAAGCCGGAATGAACTAGCCTAAATAAATCTTCGGCTCTATTTCCTTTAGATTTAAAACCCTCTTAGTCATCTTGCCTTCTAGCAGAACTCACAAGTTGGAATGGCCTCAACTTCCAACGACCCCAAGGGCACATCTGCCACTAATCTTTGAATCCTCCTCAGGTTTATATGACCAAGTCTTAGGTACCAAAGATATGTTTCGTTAATTTTTTAAGGTTCCTTTCTCTTATTCAGAATAGATGATGAATTAAGTAAGTGTTTATGTTGGAGTAGGTAAGACTTTGGTTTTAGGATGTACAAATTGTCTACTAATGAACCATCACATATGAACTTTTTGCCAAAACGGATAACAATTTTATTATCGAAAATAACAGAAAACTCGTTCATAAAAACTTAGAAACTGAAATCAAATTCTTTCTAAAACTAGGAACATAACGACAATCCTTCAAAATAAAAGTCTTATCTAAAACAAAATTTAAGTAGACGTCTCCCACTACAACTACTAACGCTTTACTAGCATCGCCTAAGTAGATCGTAAATTCTCCTTCCCTAAGCCGCTTGGTTTCCTAGAACCACTGCAAATTATTGCAGACATGATCAGTGGCTCATGTATCTACACATTAGGTTCTGGTAGATAACACCGCTAAACAAGTCAACAACTAATGAAAAATTTTTACCCTTATTGCCCTTCTTGAGAAGAGGGCAGTCAGCTTTCCAGTGTCCTCTCTGTTGGTATCTGTGGCATTTGCCTTACGACTTCTTCACTCCTTTCTGAGGTTGCATGTCATTCATGACTAGTTTGCCCTTTTCTGTGGACTTCTTCCTCTTCTTACCCTTATCAGGTTTAGAAGAAGATCTATCACCTCGCTGGGCCACCGTGGCTTGAGGCTTCTAATTAAACAGGCCCTCTGTGGACTGAAGTTCTGCCAGAAGTCCCGAAAGAGTCAACATCATCTTGTTCATGTTGTAGTTCAACTGGGACTGCTCAAAACTCTTCAGCAAAGATTGGAGTACTATATCGACCTGCGTTTATGCGTCAATAAAACCTCCAAGAACCTCCAGCTCATTCAGCTGGGCCATCATTGCAAGAACATGTCCCTTACGGGAGTGCCCTCATGCATGGTCATAGTCATCAGAGTCCTCGTGGCTTTTTGTCGAGCAACCCGAGACTGATGGCGAAACAATTTCTTAAGATTGTTGAGCATCTCTGCAAGGAACCATAGACTGATGTTGATGTTGAAGTAGATTTGACAAGAATGTCAAGATGTAACACTTTACCATCTCATCATCCTTTTTCCACTTAGCATACCCTTTTTTCTCTTGATCCGTTGCGCTCTCTCCCGGCGGTGCCGAACAATACTCAGTAGTAGCAAATTTTAACCCTCAGCATTAAACACAATATCCAAGTTCTTTTTCCGGTCAATATAACTGGGACCAACAAATTAGTTTTTTTAATAATCAAAGACAACAGATTGAAAGACATTTTGAATTCATGTGATCATGCAAACTTAGTTTTACTCAATCAAGTGTTTTGAATTTAACATCAAATATTGATCCCTTCAAAACAATATTCAAATAAATTAACCGACACGACAAAACACCGAATCCCCATAGGCCACGGAGTGTGGACGTCTACGATTAAAACCGTCGTTAGAGGAGGGATTAATCCCATTAATTAACATAGCGCCCCAACAATACTTAGTTAATAGTCGGTCCAATTTTTGGCCAGCGCAAACTAAGAACAACCTTTTTGGGAATATCGTAATTATTTGCAATTTTAGTGTAACCCATTAATTGGTCCTACGTTTACAAAAATTATACGTCCACCTTTGGGTGACCCTACGCTTTTGAAATAGCTCACTATAACCATCATGTAGGATATTTGTCCTTATAAACTGTGAATAAAACGTCATTTGGGCTCGATTTAACCACTTCATTGACAAACCTATAATGGAGGCCGTGAATACCATTTAATTTAATCTATTCGCACTTAATATAATAAATTAAGAGATTTTCCTAAACATACTCCTAATAATTTAATTTTAAAAAAAAACAATTAAATCACATAAGGACATGTATGATTAAACGACAATAATAAATGAGGAATAAATAATCAAACTATCATGTCCATTCAATCAATCTACAAGCTTTTTGGAGAAATGCATCCCTGTTCTTGTCGAATTGCGTCTTCCTTTTCGGAAGTTGGACATCCTCTTTCACCATGACTCCCATTCCTTGTCTTTAACAAGTTGTCTCCGAGAATCCCGCCATTGGATTTGGTCCACGTGTTTCTCGCCTCGCCTCATTGAGGTTGGTTCACTTCCGTTGGATCAATAATGAATAATATAAAACAATTGCATAATTCATCCTATGACCCTCGTAGAGTCGTACATGAGTTTTCTATGAAAACAGTAAACTATGCGGTATCCCACTGCGCGAATAAATTATTACAAGCATTCACACACCCAATTAATTCACATAAACGAGTAAGTCCTAAATTCAAATAGTGCATAAAGTTGAATTAAGCCTGGGCTCTGATACCGGTTGTTAGGTTCTGTTAAGAGCGTCAACAACATGCACGTTATAACTTGGCAAAATAAACCCTAACGAAGCGGAATCTATAGTTAGGGTTACAAAATTACCGTTTAAAAGTTTTGCCGACTCTGAGACATGTTTTGATTTGCTCTATAGGAAATCGTCTCAACCGCAGAGTCCGTTGGGCAGCCGAACTTGGCCTCCTTGATTGGAATTGGGTCGTCGGGTCAAGAACGGTTCACCAGGTCAAAGGTTTGCGTCTGACAGATCGCGTGTCGCAGAAGGGCACTTGTCGCAGATGGGTGCGTTCGGCTCCCGCGAACAGGCAGACAGGCGCGGGCGGTGCGCGCGACTTGCTGGTCATTGGCGTGCAGAGGCAGCACGCAGGCCAGTCGGGCGCGTGCAGGCGCAAGAGTCCTGCTCTTGCGAGGACTGGGACACGAGCGACGGACACAAGCAACTAGTGTCACGCGGCGATGGGAGCAAGGTGCGCGAGGACTGCGGTGCGCGTGCTTTCATGCACTGGGATCGGTACGCGAGAAACACGGGCAGCGGTGGTGCACGACGAGCAGGGACAACGTCGCGCGTGCTTGGGAGGTACGCTGGTATCGCTGGGCTGCGGCAGGAGGCTTGCGACGTCACTGGGGCGCTACAACTCGGTGAGCGGCTGGGATGCGGCAGTGGCGATTCCATCGGTGTTCGACGACGGTGATCGGCGACGGTGGCCTATATCTCACAACTAAAACGCTCGAATAAATATTACCCAAAAGTCTTATAATGTATTACCTAAACACCTACTTCGATTAACCTTTGTGGTGTGATTAATCGAATCTCCCGAACTCTCAAATACATGAAGAACACGATTTTCATCTCTCTTGAAGACCTAAAAATCGAGCATCTCACATATGTATGGGAAGAGGTTGGGACATGGTGTATTTATAGGCTACATTAAGGACATTAAGGAGGTGTTATACATGGGTTATGACATTAGGCTTAGGAATCTTAATTATGCTCCATATCATATCCCATCTAGAAGTCATATTCCTCCTGACCTTTATTACCTTCTAGAAGACTTCGTGGTCTCTTCACCATAGGTAATATTCTAAAAAGAATATCCTCTCCTAATAGAATCTAAAATATGGAATCTAATTAATTCTTAATTTCCTAAATAAAATTAAATAATAAAACATCCCACTAGAGTAATATTATTGCTCTCCCCATTTAGCTCCAATTTATTCAATAAATTCGAACCTCCAAATAATTAATAAATATTAATCTAATTGATCGATTTAGCTCTCTTTGTTTAAGATATAACGTCCGTCAATTAATTTAATTACTAACAATTTAATTAAATTGACTTCTTTCATTTTTGAAACTACTACCACTTAATTCATTAATCATTATGTCAGATAATTATCCACCTGCAGGGTTTGACATAATATTCCTTCATGAGCTCATTTCGGGGACGCCATCAACCCAGCGCATTGGGACATAGTGACTGTAAATAATTTATAATAGCACATAATATAAACACTCTTACTTACCAAAATACCGAGTGTGTCGTCCTAATAGAATATGATTCACTCTTGGTAAATCAAATAAATAAGTAATGAATATATATGCCTATTTTATATTATCTTACAGCTTAAGAATAAGCATCAATTATTTAAGGTCTATATTATAACCACTAGTAGACATGTCCTAGAGGAATTAAGAGGATTGAGTACTTCGATACCGAGTGCACTTGATGTTATACCACAAATTACTGCAATACGTATCACTGATGATGCACCTGAGTAGGTAGTACCTCGTCATAGTACGAGGCTATCAGACAGCCTGATCGGTTCTTGGTCTGAGAGAGTCTTCAGAGGCCATCCCATATATGCTTGAAACAGACCCATAGACATACAATGAGACACTCAATGATCGGGACACAGAGTCTTGGCAAAGTACGATGAAATCTGAGATAAAATCCATAGATTCAAATCAGGTCTGGAATCTTATAGAACCACACAGTGGTGTTCGTTCCATTGGATGCAAGTGGGTCTATAAGATAAAGAGAGGATCAGATGGGAAGTTTGAGACCTTCAAGGCTAGGCTTGTTGCAAAAGGGCATACTCAGAAAGAAAGGATCGATTATGAGGAAACTTTTTCACTGGTAGCTATGCTCAAATCCATTAGGATTCTCTTGGTTGTAGTCGCACATGTGGATTATGAGATTTGGAAAATCAATGTTAAGACTGCTTTTCTTAATGGGAATCTGGACGAGGACATCTATATGCAGCAACCAGAAGGGTTAATTGCAAATGAACAAGAGCATCTGGTTCGTAAGCCGAAGTGGTCTATTTATGGACTGAAGCAAGTTTCGAGGTCTTGGAACATCCGTTTTGATGAGGTTATCCAGTCATATGGATATACTCAATGTTCTGATGATCACTTTGTGTACAAGAAAAGTGATGGAAATGTGGTGGTGTTTTTTGTGCTATACGTAGATGATATTCTTGTCATTGGAAATAGTGTGAAGAAGTTATCAGACATAAAAGTATGGTTATCTAAGCAGTTTGATATGAAGGATCTGGAAGAAGTAGGACATGATCTTGGAATCAAGGTTATTCGGGACCGAGAGAAGAGAAAGTTGTGTTAGTGTTATATACTAAAAGCTTGGCTTTAGATGATATTATACTTTTACCCTTTATGAATGAGAATCATGTTAGATTAAACAAGTTCTACATTCTGTTGATTTGCATTAGATAAGGTGGGTCGTCGTCGGGCGAACCGAAGATCACCCTATCAGTTACTCGCCAAACAAGAATAATAGTTCACAATCTAGATGGACATGAACACCCCATCGTGAACGGTTGTTGTGTCAACGGTACAGTTTGTATTGACTGATTAGTTGCACTAGTACATTTATGTATTGAACAGGATCCCAAAGAGGAGCAGTATTATAATGATCGTCGTAAGCGAACTAGGCCTCAGTTAATTTTGCGTTCTCTTAACCCGTAAGATATTAAATAGACATATACATGCAGTATTTATTGCTTTGATTCACACGGGAGTGGTTTAGTGAACTGGACCAATAGACCCACTGTCTTGGGTAATATTGTTGTATGTATGATGTGCTATTAGAATATTTACTGTCACCATGTATGTTTAGTTTGATGATGTCCCTGAACTGAGTTCATGAAAGATTATTATGCAAAACACTGCAGGTGGATTAAATTCCGGCATAGTAAAACGTGATGAACGAGCGCTAGCTTAAGTGAAATAATAATAACTTAATTAATTCTTGATTGTCAGTAATCGAAGTAATTAGGACATTATATCTTAAACATGGGGAGATAATTCGAGTAATTATTATTGGAGTCTCAATTGTAAATTAGGCTAGGAAAAAGAAGTTCAACAATATTATGTTGGTGGCCCATTAATATAATTAGAATAAGTGGGTTGACCCACAACTATTTTAATTAATTAAGGAGTCAAATTACTAATCTCCTAAGGGTCCCTTCTGTAGCTCAATATATACATCATTAAGCTCATGGGAAGAGAAGAGTCAGGCATATTACACGCCTATAGCCGCGCGCCCCATCCTCTCTCTCTCTCTCTCTCTCTCTCTCTCTCTCTCTCTCTCTCTCTCTCTCTCTCACTCTCTCTCTCTTAGTCTCATTCGAGCTTTATCTTCTTCTTGTTGCTCCACTGATACAAGTTGAACAAGGGTGTTTGAGATATACAGTAGAAGATCCCGTGGTTTATTGAGATACATATATTTAATCAACCCCGTGATCAGCCGAAAGCATGCAACCGACGAGTCCCTGCTGCTGCGACCCAGCCGGAAGCCAGCCGTGACCAGTCGAAGCCTGACGTGACCCGCACGCACTGTCTGGAGAAGCCGTGATGCAAACCTGCAACGCCTGACGCGCCACACGCGCTAGGCCCGACGCCACGATCCACCCGGCGAGCCCGACACGCGACCCACGTGACCCAATCGTGAACCCGGTTTATCTATTCGTGTTCCCGATGTGTTAGTGTGTTCATCCCGATCATCCTTTTGAAGATCAGCCAGATCGCCATACATTTTAAGCCGTAAGTTTTCTGCGTCAAACCTTTAGATCCCTGCGCATAGGTTTATGTTTGCTATTGACTTCGTCATTTGTACATAAGGAGATCCTCACAGATCCCAAAAAGTTGTGCCTATCCATATACATAGACGTTGTCTTGTCACGTTTCAACATGCAGGATTCGAAGAAAGGGCAATTGCCTTTTCGACATAGAATCCCCCTATCTAAGAAGATGTATCCTAATACACCTCAAGAGATAGAGGACATGGAGACAATTCCTTATGCATCGACAATAGGAAGTCTCTTGTATGAAATGTTGTGTACGAGGCCAGATATCTGTTATGTCGTGGGCATGGTAGCCAGATATCAAAGTAATCCTGTACCAGAACATTTGTCTGCTGTAAAACATCTACTTAAGTACCTGACAAGGACTAAGGAGTACATGCTGATTTACCAGGCTGATGAATTACTTCCGTTGGGTTACACTGATTCTGACTTCTAGTCAGACCGGGACGAAAGCAAGTCAACCTCAGGGTTTTTGTTTACTTTAGGAGGAGAAGCCATTGTATGGAAGAGTGTCAAACAGAAATGCTTGGCAGACTACACCATGGAAGCTGAATATGTAGCAGCCTCAGAGGCAGCGAAGAAGCAGTTTGGCTCAGGAATTTTCTCCTCGACCTTGATGTGGTGCCGAGTTTGCCCACTGCGATTATAGTTTTCTGTGATAACAAGAAAGCAATAGCAAATTCGAAGAAGCTATTGACTCGTAAAGTAAGTAAACACATAGAGCGTAGGTACCACCTGATACGAGAAATTGTTGGACGAGGAGAAGTCGTTATTGCCAAGATACTGTCGGAGGACAACCTAGCAGACCCTTTTACCAAGAACCTACCGGCGAATGTCTTTGAGAGACACGTAGAAGGAATGAGAGTCAGACGTTAGGGTGACATAGTAGACTAGTCTTTAGAATTAGTTTGAAAGAGAATCGTGGTTAGTGATAGCCATGAGCTTATTAAGCATAAGTTGGAGATTGTTAAATATGCTATAAAAGCTTGGCTTTCAGATGTGAACAATATCATTTTGATCTGGCAATCGTGTTTTAGTCAAAGTATTTATGTTTGCAGTTTATTTATTTATGCAATCATAACTCCATTATTTTACATTGTAGATAATATGGTTCTGTTAGAGTAGGATACCCGGCGTTCCAATCAAATTGGACGTATTCTACTTGTAAATACAATCTATTGGAATTATATTAAATAATAAGGCATTACTTTATTTTAAGAGTAAGCATTTATCATATATTTGCACTTAAGATAAAATCCCTAGATCACTTATAGCTATAAGATATGGTTGCGCATAGAGATGGTGATCATGGAACATATCTTGAAAGTTGTGATCTTAAATACAGTTCCAAGTCGTTGGATATTTCGAGATGGGATATCGAATAAATCCGGAAAAGACTTGCACATAGTATATATGCTTATTGGATAAGAATGTTGCATTCCATCAACATTAGCGTGGGACGCAAATACTTATATGTGGGTGCTTGTTAGAGAACAAGCTCACTGAACATGACCGTATGGAAATTCTTAATGAAAGTTTATCATGTCGAATAAGAATTTTCATGTTACAATAGTACATGATTAATCCTTAGACTTGAGGCACGATGGTAACTTTGTGCATATTATATTTTACTTTGATTTATCCTTTTCATTGCTAGCACAATCGTATAAAGGGATATTTTGGGTATTATATTAATATGTATGGAAGTTTGTCAGTGGCCAACAAAGGATTCGACACTTATGAAGATAAGTGAATTTCCTATGTGTTTCATAGTTAGTAATTCAAAGTCCTTGGCCAAGGCGGAATGAATAGAGATTCATAAACGAATTACTTAACTTGAAACGGAATCATAGTTATTAAATCAATTTGGGTTTCGACAAAATTATACCCAAAGATTTAATCGAGAAATTGGATGTCGAAAGGATTTTACATGTATGAACTTGTAATCGAAATAGGTTTACTCGCTATTCACTTAATACTAGATTCATGCTACTTGCTAGATGTTCCCATGATATGTGGCTTCTTGAATTAAAGAGTTAATTCAAGAATAAGAGTTAATATGAATAACTCAAATTACAAAGAGTTGTAAACCCACTACTAGTATTAATTGTGAACCTAAAAGGTCACACCAATTTTTGAATTAAGGTAAAATTCAAATAGTATTTCTAAAGAGTTAGAATTAATTGAGAAATCTAATTTGATTAGATATCAATTAAATGAATACATTAAATTAATCAATAAGATTGATTAATTGAATTTTGGATATTAATTTAGTAATTAATAGAATTACTAATTAATAGTTGGAATTTAAAATTGGATTTTAAATTTCAAATCCAAATAATAATAAGATTATTAAATAAGGAAATGGAAGAATAGATTAAAATAATAAAGTCTTGAAAAATGTTTTCAAGAATTATTATTTTATTATTTATCTTTAATATGATTGAAGATTAAATAATAATAAGAATAAATTAATTATGGTGGTTTGGAGTTGTTAACTAATCAACATAATTAATCTTATTTTTATTAATACAATAATAATGATTGATGGTGGTTATAAACCAATCACATCATTAATTAAAAGTCAATATTTGGTATGATTATTTAAATAAAATCTGATTTTATTTAAAATAAAATATATCAAATATTGATTATTTTATGCTAAAATGTTTAGTATAAATAGGTGCAAAATGTTTGCACATTAATTGCTAAGTTTTTGAGTTAAATTCTTCCAAGAGAAAAATTCATTCAAAGAGTTGAGTGATAATACAAGCAAATGTTCTTGAAAAATTTCCTTATAAATATATATTCCATACTTATTGAATAAAACCGAGTAGTTTTTACTAGCGAAGGAACTATTGTCGGAACCGGACTTCAAAAGGTGGATACGATTAGAAGGAAGACATTTGGATTCCTAAAGTGAGTAACCACAAGAAGTGATCGTTACCAAACCTGGAATTGATTTCCTCATACATCGTCGGTTTTGAAGGAGTTCAAGAACAAAGGTAATTTTTATAAATTACATATCAAATCAAAATTAGTAAAAGTTACTAGATTTTAAATGATGCTTATTCTTTATATCGTTATACTTATGTACGGAATAAGTATTTATAAGATAAATAATTATAAAATTTTAAATTCCGCTGTAAACTCTGTTTCGTACGGTATATCGAACCCAACAGTGGTATCAGAGCCACGTTACGATTAGCATCTTTAAAATCAGATTTTGATTTGAAAAATTGTTAAAAACACGAACTGGAATAAAAATCGAATAGAGTATTCGAAAACACGAGTCGTGAAGGATGACACGACTCGTGTAATCGGTCGTGTGTGGTCACACGACCCGTTTGAGAAAGTCACACGAGTCGTGTGACTGGTCGTGTCACCTCACACGGGTCGTGTGAGGTGCGACACGAGTCGTGTGACTTAAAAATTTTTCGAAATTTTTCATAGTCACTTTCGTATTTTTCACACGAGTCGTGTGAGTGAGCCACACGAGTTGTGTGACATGTCACACGAGTCGTGTGACTTGTAACACGAGTCGTGTGACTTGTAACACGAGTCGTGTGACTGATCAGTGATCAGAAAAGAGCTGTTTTGACTTAATATAAGTCATTACTACATCAACATATTAAATTGGTGAATTTATATGTTGAATTCATGTGATGAATGGTTAATTTAGGGATGATCATGAGCCTTTTGTGAATGAATGATTGCATGTTTTATTCAATGTGATTGAATGTTGCATTTTATCCAATGAGATTGAAGGAATGTAATTTATCGAGACCTGCGAGTCTCTTGAATTATGATTTGTAAAATTTTAAATTTTTGTATAGTTATAAGATTAGATCAAGGTGGAGACCGTTCGATGCGAAAGGCCCATGCATGTGTGGGTAATTTTACAAGTTGTAAATCTCGAAGGTTGTGCTTGTACGGGTAGATAAAATAAATTATAATAGAAGTAGTTCTATTTATTTGTTTTATCACGTACATAGGCATAGACCTATTTTGGCTCGAATGGGTCGTATAGGCAAGGACATGATCATCCCACCGTATGCATGCATTAGATGTATGTTAGGTTTATTTATGCTTGTGATTCATGCGATGAATAATGTGGTAAATAAACACACGTAAAGATGGTAATTGATGAGATCTAAGGAACCCTAAAGAATTAATTTGATTAATTCTATATCAAATCAATAATGGATAAAAATAAGTTGGAACTTATTAATCCAGACCTTCCATCGAAATTAGACGACATGAGATGCTACGATGCTTTATCACCGACCGTGAGTCGTGGGGTGGTT
>CACSLK010003174.1:5517196-5527423 GCA_902706635.1 Striga hermonthica
TTTTGATAAACAATCACCCCCTTGGAGGTTCAAATTTATTGAATGAATTGGAGCTAAATGGGAGAGCAATAATATTACTGTTATATTATTTAATTCTATTTAAAAAAATTAGGAATTAATAATATTCCATACTTAGATTCCATTAGTGAAGAATATTCCTAAAATATTACATAGGGCTAGAATATTATGGAGTCTTCTAGAAGGTAATAAAGGTTATAGGACTTCTAAATGGGATATGGTATGGAGCATAATTTGGATTTCTAAGTCTAATGAGATAAACTCATATTTAGTACCTCATTAAGGTCCCAAATGTAGCATATAAATACACCATGTCCCAACCTCTTCCATACACATGTGAGGCTCAATTTTTAGGTCTTCAAGAGAGAGAAAAATTGTGTTCTTCATATATTCAATAGTTGGGGAGATTCTATTATTCGCACCACCAAGATTAATCAAATGAGGTATTTAGGTAATACATTAGATGGCTTTAAGGTACAATTTATTTGAGCCTTTTGATTGTATAAGATCCGGCCACCTACCCCCGCCGTCGACCGCCACCGACCCCAGCCGCCGTGAGTCGCCGGGAATCGTCACTGGAAAACGCCAGCGCCCAGCCAGCAAGCAGCCGCGAGCCAAATCCCGTAGCCACACTCCAGCCAGACGCCGGCGCCAGTCCTCAGTGACGACCGCCAGCACCCGCGCGAGCCATCATCCCCGTCTGCCTGCTCGCGCTCCGCCGCCTTTCATGTTCTTCGCGCCCGCTCTCCATCGCGAAGCATGCGCGCCCTAGGTCGTGCACGACAAGGAGACATCCAGCGTACGCCAATGCGCCAGCACCAGTCCTCCTAGGCATGAGAAGCCGCGCGCCGCACCTGCACGCTCTCATCCTCCTCATTGTCAACCCGCGCTCGCGACACCAGTCCGCCCGTCCGCGACGCACCCTGCCAGTGAGCCGTATGCGGCCCTGTGCAGCAGCACCCGTCCACGACCTACCTGACCAGCAGACCCGTGACCGAACCATAGCAACCCGAATCGAGGCCAACCGAGTTCAGCTATGACCCGACCGAGCCAAGCCCTGTCCGGCCGGCCCGAGCCCGATGAACCCGTGTTCCTGGTGATCAGTTCGTAACTCGAAGACCTGATTCAACCGAGAAGGACTAGTCATGTTGCCTAACAGACATTGTGGTTCAGACGATCTCCTACAGAGGAAATCATAAATGTCTTAGAGTCGGCAAAAATTTTACACTATAATGTTCTAACCCTAACTATAATTTTGCTGCATTAGGATTTATTTTGCCTAATTCAAATGTGCACAGGATTGCACTGGTGCATGAGGCTATTGTGACGTGCATAGCTTTGCGCGCAATGCCTGCTGGTGGCCTGGCATCGCGTACTAGAAAGCACTGCGCCAGACTGGCGCATTGGGGAGCGTCTGCGCGAGAATCTCATATGCGTTGGGCGATGCGCGAGAACAACGCCTGCGCACGATGCGTGCTCAACGTGCGCTTTATGCGCCTATTGCATGCTACTAGAAGGCCTGCTGTGGTGCTGCGCATAGTTGGGCACATTTGAGCACGACGCTAGTGATTCCAGTAGGTGCAAGAGGATGATCGCCGGTCTCCGGTGGTCATAATTCTCGATTTGTGTGGAGAACAGAAATCCTAAAAATTATATAAATTTTACAGGGTACAAATATATTGTACGAGATACGAATTGAAGACGCAAAGTTCTTCTACTGTATTACCCCAACACCTTATCCAAACGATCTTGGTAGAAAAATCAAATGAAGCTCTACAAAGAGACTCCTAAGAGCCTGAAGTATTAATGGAATGACTATAGGAATGGGCGCATCATGACATCGTAAGGAGTCTCGCCCAAATAAATTAGTTGCTCGGACATTGCCCTATGGCCCACTCGATGACATGGGACCTACTCGCAGATAGTACAATAAGAGGATCGAAAGAACTGGAAAACTGATTGGTTGGCTCACATAGAACTAGTACCAAGCAAATAGCGAGCAAGAGAACCTTTCTTTTCTTTAGAACTTGACTCTGCCGTGGAATCAAAGAATGACGAACCTCTTCTTTGATGAACATATAAATCTCATGTGTTGAGATCTGTCTTCATGCAGTGCTTCTTGAATCTCAATATCTTCCTAGTTTATGAGTGAGACTTTTCCCTTCTCGCACATCTCTGGTGCTACTTGATCTGCGTTCGGCTTCATTTTATACATCCGAGATATTTTCGTAATGATCGCAAGCGGTACTTATATTTTCTTGTACTATGTTTTTTTTTTTTTTACTGAACTTCGCTTGGCTTCGTTCGTTCCCTGACAATCGATCTAGTGGAGAAAGACACCCATATGAAAGAAGACTCTACAAGGTTGCTTTTTTGGAAGGCCAATAAGACAAGACGCTTCGAGAAGATTTTATATCATAGGCTGCTTTGTTCTACATGAATTGATCAAAGAATGGAAAACTAAGCTAATTAAAATAGTTTCACTAAGTGTGTCTCTTCAAGAAAAATCAAAGAGCATATCGAATCTCATGGGAGAGAGAAGTCGTGCATGTGTATAATCTCTCTTGTATTTGGAGGCTTGAGACTTGGTGTATTATAGGGCTACAATAGAAACCCTATAGATATGTTAAATATAAAATTACTAAGCATGAGTCAAACTCAGGGCCAAGCCAACTCCGCTCAATACTCGAATAATAAATCATTCCACTAAAGAAATATCATTGCACTCCCAATTTAACTCCGAATTATAATTAATTCGTTTCCCAGTTTATTGCTCGATTTACATCCCCGTATTTAATATCTACCGTACTTTTAATTAATTTAATTACTGAAAAGATGATTAATCAACTTCTCGAATCCGAAACTGATACCACTAAATTTTTTATTATTATGTCGGAAAATAACCTGGCGGCGGGCTTGACATAATAATCCTTCTTGAGCTCATTTCAGAGATGTCATCAACCCGGTCTCCCGGGATATGGCGATCGTAAACAATATTGACTGCACATCATGCAACCAACATTACTTACCAAAATATTGAGCATGTAACTTACCAGAATAAGTCTCACCCAAGATAAACCAAATAAGTAAGTGTCGACTACATATGCCCGTACATTGTTTTACAGGTTAAGAATACGCAACGAATAGTGGGGTCTAGATTATTTATTTGGTCAATATAAAATAATCTTATCTTTCTGTGGGTCGTTTGATACATCCGAGATGTACTAGTATAATCCATTAGTTTAAGACAACTAATTCCAATATCACACTACAATCATTCATGAAGAGAGTTATATTCGCGTCTAGATTGTGAACCATCATTTTCAATTTTCGTATGGACTGTGACCCATTATTTATTTTCAAAATTTAACTACTAACATCCACTTGACTAATAACACGAACTCATTCATAATGGAATTGTTGAATAACACAAAGTCAAACTTTTGCAGTATAGTCCAACAAGTTTGACATGCCTTTAAGAGCATCTACAATGCATTGAGTTCATTAAAAAAAATTTAAATGTCACCTAAGAAATAGACTCAGTCTTAAAAATATATTCTCCAATGCAAATGCAAGTAGACTGAGTCTTGTTGATGTTGCAGCAAGAAAAAGAGACTCGGTCTCTCCTTAAGTCAATTTCAGACCCAAGTAGAGACCTAGTCTCTCTGCCTTGGAGTGATATTTATTAATTTTACGTAGTTTTATCCATGTCATCCAAAAATTTGGTTTATATCTGTGTTTTAAAACGCGTATAGCGTAATGCGTCGCGTTTTGGTATTTACACTGCGTATCGTAGATAGCGCTGCGTGTTGTGTAAGCTATTTGAGTTTAAGAATTATTTTTATAGAAATATTTTATATATACTTGCACATAATAAAACTGGATGGTTGATTCTAAATATTATCATAATAGTTAAAGAAACTAAAAGTAACATCTTAGAATTATTTCTTACAAATATTTAATGTAAATATCATAATATAAATATTTAAATAACAAAGCGAATATACTAAAAAGCAAAAACAAACAACGAAAATATAATAAGATAAGTTATAATTTAATTTTAAGTATATATATTGTAATTATTTTTTTTAACTTAATTACAATTTCATTCTAACCACTAGATCTGATATTTTTATTCTTAAGTTTAAATGCCAAAAACAAAAAAATATAATGATATAATAGACCTGGACCGATATATACGACACTATTCAGATTATGACTTTGCATTTTTAAACTTTTAATTTGAAATCATTATAAAATTTTTTAGCTTTTAGTCATTTAAAAATATAACTATAATCCCTAGAAAATACAATTTTTTGAATATTTTATTGTTCAAATATCATTGCAGAATAGCGCAAATAGCATAAAAAACTGTGTTATTTCAGCATTTCGCGTAAGTTTTTCGCGAAAAACGCTAAAAATATAAAGCTACGTCGCGTTTTTTGGAAGAAAAAAAAATATAGCGAGCTGTTTAAAAAAGTAGTTTATATACATGTCACATTGGCAAAACTCGATCCAATGCATTGGGTCTACACTGCATTGCTCTGTACAATGCATTGAGTCTAGTTTTGCCATACATACATGTCACATAGGCAAAACTCTACCAAATGCATCGAGTCTAGCTTTGTCTTTGTGGCATGTAAATAAACACAAGTCTTGGATGACACGGATAAAACTATGTAAAAGTAATAAATTTCACAGGTCTTTCTTTCTTTCTTTCTGCTACATCAACATGATCAAGTCTACTTGCACTTGCATTGGATAATATATTTTTTCACATTGAGTATATTTCTTAAGTGACATTGTGGATGCTCTAATGCGTCGAGTAAGGCCTAACCGAATCGGGTCCGTGTCTTTTTTCTTAAGTGACATATAAATTCTTTTGATTGAATCCAAAACATTGTGGATGCTCTAATGCGTCAAGTAAGGCCTAACCGAATCGGGTCCGTGTCTTTTTTTCTTAAGTGACATATAAATTCTTTTGATTGAATCCAAAACATTGTGGATGCTCTAATGCGTCGAGTAAGGCCTAACCGAATCGGGTCCGTGTCTTTTCCCCATCCCCAAGTATATCCGTCGGTAGCAGGTGCATTAATAAGGGAGTTGGCCGAGACCGCCAGAGGCGGGAGAGGTCCAGCTAATGCAATTCGCAAAATGCTTTCTTGTTTTTTTTTTTTTCTTACTATAAAAAGGCGTTATTGGTCGCAAATGAATACCATCAACAACAAATGTGCTGTCCGCCCTCGGTCCCCTCTCTCTTCCAGAATTTTCCTCTTTGCTCCAAAACCCTCCAAGAAAACGAAAATTAGTATAAACGACTCCCAAAAAATAATTTCAAGCTTGTAATTTTTGGAATCGCAAAACAAGGGGAACAACTCTCTCAACGATCGCAAGCCCTGCAAGTCTCGCGAGGTCCGACGGGTTTGCGGATCAGCCATTGATGATTCCTCCCCTTGATTGTAATTGATAATCTCTATATTTTTTGTTGGCATTTGCAGAGGTTCGTATGATTTCTTCGTTGCAATTTAACGTTTCTGATTTCGTTTTCGTGTTTCCCTTGTTCGCAACATTTCGATCTGCAACTTCGTGTGATTCTGGGCACGAACAATGTAGTGTAAGAGGATTGAAGGTTTCGTGTTTTTTTCCTTTAAAGAATTTTAGCGGCTTGTGGAATCAGGTTGTTCTTTTCGGGTTGTGAATGCCCAGATCTGCTTTTGGCTTTTATTATTGGTCTTGGTGTTGTCACCTAGAATTCTTTAGTATCTATTTTAGTTTTTTTATTGCATATTTGTTGCTTTCTTGAATTGATGTGCTTGCAGCAGGACACCCTTCGAAGAAAATTGTTGAAATTCATATGAATGTTACGATGATTCTTGCTTTTCATTTTTTTTTTTTTTTTTTTTTTTTTTTTTTTTTTTCCTTTTTGTCTGACTCACAGATTCTTCATGAAGCATTTTTTCTGAAACAAGTTCCTTGTGTGTGGACATTCTGTGATGACAGATTCAGATACAAGTTCCTTATTTCTTACACCATGTAGGAAGTTGTCAGTATTATATTCTGACTTGTGTGATATGATTTGTAGAGGGGACAAGACTCTGTGGAATTTTCGTAATTTGATGATGTTGATCCATTTGCTTGTTCTTGCATTTGCCTAGAAATACTTGGTTTCACTTAAACCTCTTCTTTCCATAGACTGTTGAAGGCACATCATGGTAACCACTGCTGCTGCATGTCTCCCAATAGCTCCAATTTCTGACACCTCTGGTAGAACACCGGGAAAGATTGCAGGAGGGATCCCTGCAAGTGTTGATGCTCGTGGAACAAGCATTAAGTCAAGATCCGCATCGTCAGGAAGATGTCGGGTTAAAGCTAATGCACAAGCTATACCCAAGGTTAATGGGACCAAGGTAGGAACTCTGGATGGCCTTAAGACTGAGGATGAGGTGCCTGTGTCTATGTCACCTCCCCCAAGGACGTTTATCAACCAGTTGCCTGACTGGAGCATGCTCCTTGCTGCCATTACTACAATATTTTTGGCAGCAGAAAAGCAATGGATGATGCTTGATTGGAAGCCGAAACGGACAGATATGCTTGTTGATCCTTTTGGGTTGGGGAGGATTGTGCAGGATGGTTTGGTATTTCGTCAAAATTTTAGTATAAGGTCATATGAGATAGGGGCTGATCGAACAGCTTCGGTAGAGACACTGATGAATCATTTGCAGGTGCTTGCTGGATTTGTTATATTGTTGCTTTGATCCATACAATATTTCTCCTCAAAATTATAAATTTTTTTCCTCATGTGCTTGAACAAGTTGCATAATTTTTGCAGGAAACAGCCCTAAACCACGTAAAAAATGCTGGACTACTTGCTGATGGCTTTGGTTCAACACCGGAGATGTGCAAACGAAATTTGATTTGGGTAGTTACTAAAATGCAAGTTCTTGTTGATCGTTATCCTACATGGTGAGTTCTAGTTTATGGTTTGTCTGGTGACTTATCGTACTAGCATTTGGTAGGAAGCTTGAACCTCTTATGTAATTTTTTCTAGTTTGATACCTGATATTGTTGCTTGCAGGGGTGATGTTGTTCAGGTAGATACTTGGGTGGCTGCATCTGGGAAGAATGGTATGCGCAGAGATTGGCTAGTGCGTGATAGTCGTACAGGAGACATATTAACTAGAGCTTCAAGGTTAGTACGGTTGTATCAAGGCGTCGTAGGGTTTAACACATATTTTGAAGTGTAGAACTTTTGGTTTGTTCTCTTATAGTGAAATTTGCTGTAGCCTCTTATCTCAATTTGTGGATTTTATTCCCTTTGATAAATTAAATTGAAGATGGTGTGAGATAGAAGAAGCTAAGAAGGCTGATGATCGGTTTTCGTGTCTCAGCCTTCATTTTTATCTATGATTTTCAAAGGGCCTCTTGAGCGGAAAGTGGAGCTGATGGAATGTAGAGATGTGTGTTTTATAGATTGTGAGTTCAGTTCTACTAACTAGTAATCTGTTATCTTGGTGGCTTCTTTTGTCAATGTCGGCAGTCTGTGGGTAATGATGAATAAAGAAACGAGGAGGTTATCTAAAATTCCAGATGAAGTTCGAGAAGAAATTGGTGGCTATTTTGTGGATTCTCCTCCCACTGTAGATGACGATAACAGGAAGCTGCCAAAACTTGACGACAGTACTGTGGATTATATCCGTTCTGGCTTGACTGTAAGCAGGCTACTTATTTCATGTTCCAAAACTAATTGTGTCCCACAAATTATTGTTATGTTTGGTTTATATTAATTTTTTCTAAGGATATGTTCCTTGCGTGCAGCCTAGATGGAGTGATTTAGATGTCAATCAACATGTGAATAATGTGAAATATGTTGGTTGGATTCTTGAGGTGAACATTTTCTTTGCTCTCCATTTTACTCAAGTTTTTGTTGCCTTCCTTTTCTAGTGCTTAATACTACTTACTTTTTTTCTCAAGTAGTATATGCAGTTTATGACCCTCTTGCTGATCATCACTTAGTATGTCAATATGATTCCGTTTAAATTTATTGGCCTCATGCCTCAACATCTTTTTTGTTTCTCTCCATGTTGATTCTTTATGTAGAATATTTTTATTAATCCTAAAAGCTTTCCATCTGGGTTTTGTATGTACTCACACATGGGGAGAACCACACACATGAAAATGCACACTAACACATCATATACCCATGATTTCATATGCTGAACTGTTTAAGACATCTCCCAATGCTCACTGTTTTAGTGTGTGTTTTTTGTCAATCGGTTGCATAAATTATTTACAGAAGCTTGAGTTTGCATATTTTAAGCAATCTAGAACAGCAGTTTTATGATCTAAGATTTGTCTTGGCTATTGAAAACTGAATGTTGTCCTGATTGCGTTGAGAGGGTTGGCACTCGGTCTGCTTCAAATTTGGGGACATTGTGTTCTGTAGATTGACATAAGCATGGGCTTAGAGCGTTTCCTTGGGATCATTTTTTCTCCCATTAAAAACATAAAAGATCATCATAAAATACACTATAATCTATAATCCATGTTAAAATTAAAAATCAATTAATATTTTATTACACATTTTCTAATAAACTTTATTATTCACCTATTCACATTTTCTAACTAAACAATCATCAATACACTATTTTTTATCATATCATCTTGAATAATTAAAATTTTTATCTTGTATCCTTTTACTTAAAAATGCTTCATTTTGCTACATTTCTTTTGTTCTAGAGTGCTCCACTACCTATCTTAGAGACCCACGAGCTTGCTGGTATGACTCTGGAGTACAGGAGGGAGTGCATGAGGGACAGTGTGCTGCAGTCCCTCACCTCCATAGTGGGTAAGGATAATAATTGTGCTGTTGACTCGGGAAATGGTGGTGTCGAGTGCCAGCATTTGCTTCGATTCGAGGGTGGTGCTGAGATCGTCAAGGGCAGGACTGTGTGGAGGCCCAAATATCCCCACACTGCTGCTTAGTGCCCGATTGCAGCCCTGGAATTGGCACACTCATCCGTTATCCTTATTCTGTTGATTCCTGTGTAACGTCCCGACTCCGAATTACGTTTTTCTTTAATTTTCTATTTTATTTTTCTCCTCAATTTTTATTTTATTTTATTTTTTAAATTCCTTTTCCATGAGGATGTTGTCAGTTTGTTTTTAAGTTATTGTAAGTACCTCTCTCTGTCTTCTCAATCTTTGGCTGCCACTGTTGCACCCAACTCAGGCATGTGTCAGTCTCCTACTCTGTTGTTTGCTATTACTTAATTACTAGTATAACACCCGTGTAATACACGGGTGCTTGTTAATAAATTATTCGTAGATTTTAAAATTAATGAAAAAAATATATTAAATTTAATTTACTTTTTTACAAAAAAAATATATTACTATATATTTCAGAATGATATGTGTTACTTATAACTTACATGTCTTATATTATATTAGTTTTTATAACTTATATCATATAACTATTCGAAATATAAATATATTAGTTGATAAATAATTTTATTTTTTAATTAATATTAAAAAAATTATTATTGTTATAAAGATAAATATAAATTATTTTTTTATACATACAATATGGATGTTAAATCGAAACTCATCATAAGAAGATTAATTTGATATATTACATATGTAAAAGTGATAAAAACTACAAAAGTTATTAACTCTTTTAATATATATACAATTCAATAGTTATAATAAGGAATGATATTAAAATGCAATTAATACATGTAACATGATCATAAATAATCAACATATTTATGGTAATTTGAACTTAATTTGGTTTGGAATTAAATTAAAATCTATACAAGTCTAATAACAAAGCATGTAATTTTGCTACATAGGATTTCGAAGCACTAGAAGCAGCCATGTAGGCTCAGCGCGTTCTGGATTAATGTATAGAGGGGGATTTGCCGGTAAAGTTAGGTTTTCTAGATATCACAAGTCATTTTCTCCCTATGATTTATTGTTTGACACTGAAATTAAGTAAGTTAGGTTTTTTAGATATCACAAGACGTTTTCTTTCTATTTATTGTTTGACATTGAAATTAAGTAAGTTGGGTTTTCTAGATATCAGAAGACATTTTTCTCTCGATAATTTATTGTTTAACATTGAAATTAAGTAAGGTTTTCTAGATATCACAAGACGTTTTCCATTTGATAATTTACCAGTTGCCAGTATAAATACACGGGAGCTACAAAAAA